>JASDQU010374554.1:17037-34631 GCA_032191745.1 Picea mariana
TAGTAAACCAGGTATTAGAGGACATGTTAAGGATGCATGTGATGAACTAGCCCAATAAATGAGAAGAATATTTACCCTTGGTAGAGTTTTCCTGCAACAACGACTATCTGAAATCCTTGAAAATGAGTCCTTTTGAGGCTCTCTATGGTAGACAATGGAACATTCCAATTAGCTCGGAAAACCCAATGGACATAATTACACTTGGGCTAGAAATTCTAAAAGAAATGGAACAACAAGTAATTCAAATAAAACAAAATCTAAAAGTAGCTTCGGATAGGTAGAAAATCCATGCAGATAGAAATTGGACTCCTAGAGAGTTCAAAGTACGGGATCATGTGTATCACTGAATTAGACCTAGAAGAAATTCCTTGAGAATGGCAACCTGTGCCAAACTGGCACCCCAATTTTATGGACCTTTTGAAATTTTGGACAGAGTGGGACCTACAACATATAGATTAGGTTTACCTCCCATAGTGAAAGCACATAATGTTTTCAATGTTTCATTACTAAATAAATATGTACATGATTCTACCCATATAATTGACTAGTCAATGATCCAGGTGGAACCAAATGAAGAATTCTTKCCAGAACCACAATGTATACTAGACAAGAAAGAGATCCTACATAGGAACATAACCATTGCACAGGTCAAGGTGTAGTGGAAACATTTTKGCCCATATGAAGCTACATGGAAAATGGAGGATTCCATGAAACAAGCATACCCATTTGTGTTTACTGATGTGCATAGAAATAACAACGACGGGTAGAACACTGAGGACGATGTTCCTTTAAGGGGGAGGGGATTATAATACCCATGTTTCCCCCATATTGTAAATACAATTATATTATTTCTAAAAGACTATGAATAAATTTGTTATGTGTGAATTTTGGCAAATGATAAACCTTTGCTAAATAAGGTAATGTGAATATTTATGTTATTAAATAAAATGAAAATTGTTGAATAACTACTAAAGGTACTTCCTATACAGATTATGTTGTCATGAGAGGGAATAGTGAAGGAGAACCATTCTTGGTTGAGATGACCCCTGCTAGGAAGTGCTCTGTTGGATTTAAAAAATGCTTAGACCTAGAACTATCCTATGTTCCAGAGAATTTATTTACCAGTCAAGCTGGTAGTTGGGAAGTCTCCCTCAAGAGTCAATGAGAGGATGGACATAGTACCCATATGGAAATTTCCTTATTTGGCCCATGAAATATTGTTGAGGAAGACCAAAAAAGAAGAAAAACAGTGGGCAGAAGAGGAGGACATGAGGAAGGATGCACACAAATGGGTTTGGGGACCAAGATCTAAAGAAGAGCATGTGAAACTCCTCTGGTTCTGAGGAGAAATGAGAAAATATATTGTTCTGGGTACAAGAACTCTTTGGCAGTATCTTCAAATAAGGCTCATAAGCATGGCCACATAAGGTTTAATTATTGAGTGAGAAATCACATCAGGCCCCTTTGCTTGGTGGATTTAAGTCTCGGTTGTCAGGTTCATGTGGGACAAGGATAGTAACCTTCGTCCCTTGTTGTTTGTTCAGAAAAATAAGAAATTTATCTCATGGCATCATACTCTGGCTAGGGGATGGCCATCTGTGAAAACACCAGGAGTAGATGTGCCTATGGTTGGGTGGAAAGTGACACACCCTTCAGCAGTTGTCAACACTTTCTAGATTTTAGATAAGTATATTTTTCTAGTTGTCAACAGAATGTGTATCAAAGCAGTGTGAATTCAATTTTCTGCTAAAGATAGCTTGAGAAATTTATGGGTAACTAAGAGAATGTTACAACTGAATTCTAATTTGGTTGATAACCTTACTTATTGACTACATGTGTTTAAAAAGGGGATTTTGTGAGTGAATGTTGTGGCTTAGAATAAGGACAAAATGTTGATTGAGTAATTATAGTCTGTTTTAGGTTTTAGTGGTGAAGATTGAATATTTAGTCTTCACAGAGTACATGAAAAGGAAAAGGTTTGATTTCTGCATAAGAATATTTTACCCTAAGCTCCTGGATCCTTTATACCAAAATTTGAGAAGATATCAAATCTTTGTTTGGCCTTAGGAGAATAGGCCAAACCTTGAAGAGAGGAAAAAACATTTTTAAATAGATATTAGGAAAAGAATAGGAAATAAATTTATAATTTCCTAATTGACTTAAATTATAAAAGCTCATAAATTTTATTTGGGTATTTATAAACATTTATGTTAAATTGTGTTGCATTTCCTACATTTTAGGAAAGAATCCCTTAACTTGTGGTGGGCTGTAAATTCTGGTAAAAATTTAGAATTTACGGTGAGAGATTTATTGGCTTAAGACAAGACTTCCTTAAATTATGGTGGGAGGTAAAACAAAATAAAAGAAAAAAATTACTCCTTTACACCATAAGGATGGATAATTTATAAATGGGATTTTAAGTTCATAATGGAGAAACACCTGAATAATGTATATTTGATTAAATTTTATGATTCTAGTGAAACTCCTTAGTAATGCATTGTATTTGTATTATTTTTAAAAATGCCTCAAAATTATAATTCTTTTCCTCCCTCTTAGATATATCATAAATATTATATCATACTCACGCGGTGTCGGAGTATCAAGATGAGGAGGTGAGTGTACCACGATATATGCTCAGTCGAGCTTATAAATCACAACATTTAATTAAAATACTATAATTTGTTTCCCACAGGAGTACCATGTACTCGGAAAAGGTAGGACAAGAGGTGTATGCTTTACACAATAATTGGGGGTAGGTATGGTCGAAATACCACCTTTTAAAACAAAAACAGTAATATAATATGAAACTCCCACCATGATGTTGGGCACCAGGAGCTCGAGAAGTGAAGGTGTGTGTAATAAACAAATATCGGGGGGCGATAGGGCCAACCCTTTTCCCTTTTCTTAAAAATATATAATATATGAGAATTAATGAACTTGGGTGTATTATAATGTAATAACTTATATTATAATACAATAAAGTTAATTATCCCATGAGGTCTGAGTATATATATATAATCAATTGAGGTTCCCACACTGTTAAATAAGATTAATAAACCCGAAGTTATTTTAATATAATTAATTATATTATATTATAATTAATTAAATTAGATCATAATATGAGTATATTATAAGTTAATATGTCGGTGCGGTAAATGAATTAATTAACATTAAACTATTTTGGAATGTTGGATTCCCAATGTAAAAGAGAGAAAGCAAACCCTCATTAATTATCAGGCCTATATATTAGGATAAGTAAAAATTTAATTGCGTGAGATATTCTAAAATAAATAAGATTTAATTAAGATTGGACATGTATCAGCACCTGGTTGGGTGAGTCCTTGTACTCCATGATGACATCAATGTGACATGAAGACCACATATCAACTAACATGGCGAAGAGGTGACATGTACTGCCATGATGGCCACAATGGCAGATATGGAAGGTGAGTGGATGCCAAGTGACAAGTGAGTTGGCACCGCGGTGGTGGGCATCTGTTGGTTTGGCGAAGCCACAAGTCTAGGGCACACGTCATGCCCATGTTCATTGTGGGGGGGTCTTGTATGGTTATGTTAACCACAATCTCGGGGGGGATGCAATTCCCTGATGTGTGACACATCAATCGGGCCCAAACCCTAGTCAGGTTTCGCGACCCCTCTACCCCTCATTAAAATTTGGACATGCGGGGGGCTTGATGGAAGGATGGTCATCGATATAAAGCATGATTGATCTCAGTCATTGACGTCAAGCCTTTGAATTTCCAAAGGAGGGTGAAATGCATATTAACATGATACGGTTCGGTGCCACACTGAAATGCACATCAACAACCATGTTGTGCTCGAAGGTGAAGTGTAGGAAATGTCAGTACCACATCAAATTGGTACAGTGGCGTGGATTCCATGTGTGTGCCACATGGAAGTATGGAAACTTTGATCGAAGAAGGCCTAAAAATTTGGAAGGCCATAAATTGTGTTCCAGAGCTTGGATTTGGGCATAATTATAGTCATTGGAGAGCTCTTGACGAGCAGAAGATGATGATGCCCTCAAGAAGAGACTTAAAGATTGTTAAGGAAAAGTGAAATTTTAATATCTCGTCCCTTTAAAGGGTACTTAGGGTGTTGGGTGTCTTACATGTACTCTCTAAACTAAATTATTAAAGTTCCACAATTGACTCCAACTATTAAAATAGAACTAGAAATGTGATGCATCAATAAAAGTTGAAAACTCTTCCAATATAAGACATAATAAAACAAACCACAAACTATTAACATAGAATGCTTAATAACACTTTGTCAACACTCTATTTATAAATAATAATGGATTGATCAGAGGTTGCAATGACAAATGACAAGTTTGTAGAAGTGGAAGAGAACTCCATAGTTCGATGCACTCCAGAACACTAATAATTTAGAGAGTACTTTCATACAAGAATTCAATTTGTAGAAAACTCTCGAAATTGGAAAATCCGATCATGGATGATTTTTGGGGCTAAATTTTGCTCATGGGCTAATTTTCCATGGTTTTTCCAGAAACGAGATTCGTTATTTTAAAAATGATTCACCCAAATTCTATAGGATAAAATTAGTTTACCTTAAAAATCGCCAAAATTTTATAAAAACTATATAAAATCCTTATAAATTTGAATATTTTTACAAAAATATCACCAAACATTTATAGTTGGCATATGAAGGATTAGTAAGATTCGCCAAGGTTTCTACATTTTAAAACAAATTTCCATCCTTAAAATCATCCCTGAATCCGATGGTGGGAAATTGTATTTAATGGCAACAAAAATGGGGAATGCACTTCATTCTAAGATTTGAGCAGAGTGAACAGTTTTCAAAATTGCAAGTTGGCAGGGTTGCAATGTTTCCATTGGATTCTATCATGTATGAGGGTATGGAATTGGTCTTTAATCATGCAAATTATATAAATCTCCAAATCAGAATTCAAAGCACCAAAAAAAGCACTCTGTACCCAATTTCTTCAGTTGCAATGTTTCTCTGTACACCAGAGAATTAAAACAACCCTCAATATAAATTTATCTCATAATTGATTTTTAGGAAATAAAACCAAGTTGAACCTCATAGATTCTAGTCAAAAATGGATGAATTTATCTCATAATTGATTTTTAGGAAATAAAACCAAGTTGAACCTCATAGATTCTAGTCAAAAATGGATGAATGACTGTGCAAAGTCCTATCAAAACGCCTTAGATCTAGCACTGCACATTTTGACAGAATTTGCCTCAAAATGCATGCCCAAAATAGTAAAGAATCGACTACTACAATAAGCATGAATCTCCTTGGAAATTGCACCTCACTTACCAAGTATAGACCTCCATGCCTGTAAATCTAAATATGTACTAAAAGCTTCTCAAGAAAAGAACCTTTATTAATCTAAAAATAACACATGCAAGGTTGCTAAAAGACACCCTATCCATATGCTTTGTGAAAGACATTGTTGAAGGTTGTTAACATGACAATATTAATACCTGAAACACCAAAATTGATAGTGCTAACGAAAATTATACATTAAACTGAAGGTGACAATGTATCTAAATGGAACAAATACTAGAACGAGACCTTTGGAACCATAAATTGACCCGTGTGTTGATTATCAAATTACTTCAATTCTAAAGATAATAATTTACACAAACAACATTTCCTAGTTTTTCATCAAGACCTTTACGCTTTCACTAAATGAACATATAAATAGAAAGAGACATCATGAGTTTCATATTGATTAAAATTACTTCAGTTCCGGAGATACATTAGTAATTCACCAAGACCTTTGCAATATTACTAAATAAATGTATAAACACAAATGGAATCCATTAACATGTTGATTATGGAGACTTTGTTTTAGCACTAACATTGAGATATTACATGCTCACTTGGACTGCATAGAATAACAAAACCAAATGATTTCATATGCAAACAAATATATGCAAATTCCACGTCAGTTGAGATAACTTATGTGCACCACTACCAATATGCATAAGGATACATTTGTGAAAACATTAAAATCGTTCCATAGGGTAGTGTTTTATCACTCATAAAATTGATATCATGCCCACAGGGGCAGTGATTTCAGCCATCATATAAAACAATTGTCCAAGAAATGAAAGATCAGACTTCAAATACCCACAAGGGCAACATTTTTTCCAACATTAAATTGATTTACCTTAAGAAATGAGTTTCAAGGAAAACATCACAGAAGGTTGTGATTTTTCTAATGAAGACTTGGTAATCATCAAACAATTTAATTGTTGGGCATATGATCTCCCAAATGATTTGATTCCAAGATCCATTACCCTAGACACAAGCCCACCCAATTTCTTTCCCCAAAAATATAATAATCTGTTTATTTCAATTCAAGACTCTGACACACACACACACACACACACACACACACATCACTACATTAATATCCATATCTCATTGTTTAAAATGTATGCTACAACCATACAATCGTTCTAAGTGCATATACATTTTTAATCAAAATTCTCCATGTACAGTCATAGCATGAATGAAATTGAAAGGACAATGTAAGAAGATAGAGATTATGCATAAATCATATTTTTATAAACTTAAGAAGATATGGGAAAGAAGGTAAAAGAGTTTGCTAAGTTCAATGTGTTTGTGTGTGTGTGTAACATCGGAGGTAAATAAAATTGAAAAGCCCTGAAATAAAATGAATAAGATGAGCCATTTTGGAATAGAGTGGACGATACATTGGACAATCTTAAACCAGTGTTTGACACCATCAATCACTAACATCAATGTATTTAATAGTTCTGGCAAGAGGAATGGACCAAAAAACAAGGAAATCAAGGAAACCACTAATGGATTTTACTATTTGAACACATTCAATTACATAATGAAAACTATTGGTTTCTACAACTACAATAGAGATGGATTCGATACGAACTAGCAATTTACATGAATTTCTAAAAACCAGAGACAAAATTTATAAGCCAAAACAATTTTTTTACTTATCTTTTGAATGTTGAACATCAAACAACCAACTAAGGGAGCGATATCCACCCAACCGTACACAAATCTACAGTGGATTCCACCCCCTAGCCTAGCTATGATACCAAGAGGGTGAAGCAGGAATAATTAACTTTGAAATTTGGACTCAAACCAACGTTTTCTTCTGCAGATTTCTTGATGACAAAGAAGAAATAAGGCACCTACATACCTACCCTATACAATGCAAGGAGCACCTCCTTATTTGTTTTCTAATACATTAGAAAATACTCCTTCTCATGTTAATTAGTGTGTGCATAGAAGGTTCAAGCTGTTATGACAAGTTTCAACTGAGTTCTACATGGTTTCTTTGTTTTTTCTCAAGGCTAACATATTCCATTCATGGTTGGTTGGTCTATCATGGGCTTAGATATCTTTTTCCAATCTATAACCTCTAAAAACTCTTTCCCAGTACTTTTTCTAACATCACACCTCTCCCCGTAAGAATTTCCCTCATGCTTAATGGCTAGAGAATTCAAACTCAACTTCTCTTCCTAGTTCCCAGAATGTAGAGGAGACAATTATCTAAATTTTAGGCGTTGTGGCTTAGATTGAGGAATTTGTTTCCTCCACTCCTCTTAACTCCTTTTTTCTTTGAAATTAAAATTTGAAATTGGGTGAGCGTTCAAGGTAGCATAAGGTATATTATTTAGGCATAAACCCCCCTTAGACCCCCTCACCTTTCCGCTCTTCTGGTATCATAGCCCGTATAGGTGCTCAAGTTCAGTTGATCTTGGTCTTCTTATTTATTAAATGAAAAACAAAAAGATGTACAATATTCACAACACCATGGTTTGGTGTCAATGTAGCAAAGTTATAAAGCATCCATGCAAAGTATTTAAGAATTTTATTACAAATAATTCCAAAAGTAAAATTTGGGATATTACACTAGAATCCAATATGAAACATACCTTAACAATATTTATTCATGGAATTTGACCACATTGTGATAGACCTTGCCATAACACTTTCTCCTTGATTGTTCCTACTCATCGACAACACTACCCTATTATTAAGTACTTACCCCTTTTTCATTGCCCTTATTTTTCACCTCCAAATGTGCCTCCACACCACTATACATGCACCATCATGAAGTATCTACAACCTTCCTTTCTCAATATTCAAAATTGGCATGCACTTCTATCATATTGAACTCTTTTCCCAAAATTGAAAATACTTTGGAAATATTCCACATTTGAAAGTTGCATTGCTCACTCAAGCTGAGAGGTTTTGTTCTTGTAGCTTTATGAAGAAAAAAAATGCTTCTTTGGATATCTTAAACCTTCTATCATGTCTTCCTATGAATTACCTTTACAATGGATATAACCATGCCCAATTCTAAGCTTCGAGTTGAAAGTTATGGCTCTTTGAATTTTTTGTTTCTACCAAATTTGTGTAGTTTTCTCACTAGTATAATCAAGGTTGGAGACCAGCGCCTTCCATATGTAGAAGAAAATATTGTGAGAACCAAGAAAATGTTTGTATTATGCATAGATAAAAATTATGATTATGAGTAATCATAAACTATTATATTAGTGATTTGATGCTTTAGTCTCTTTCTACATCAACTAGGAATTGTAAACTTTTCCCTTTTGTACTTTCTCCAAACTTAGAATTGTATCCATCTTCTATCTTTCAAACAAAGAAAAAATAGAAAAAAATTGTATGGATTGTTGAGGACATCAAACATCGACTAGGAATTTTTTTCCATATTTATGATCTTGGGTCTCTTTTCCTCCATTGAAAAATTATAAAATCATCAAAAAGTCTTCTAGAATAGTGGATTTTGGCTAGTTTATGCATCTCCAATCCAAACCTTTTGGAATTTGGACAAATGCTCCATTTGATTATTCATGCCCATGTTTATTCCTTACTATCTATATTTCATACTCAATTGATCCTCCATTTATGATTACCCCCAGGTTATTTACAAAACACTAGTTTGGATTATGTAGAATTCTAGAGTTAAATCATCAAATCACCCTCATTGGCACTTTTATAGTCCTCCTCATCATGGAAGTACAATTAATTATAACTTTATATACTCTTCTTATGAAATCCTTGTTGATGTGGCATGACACGTGATTTTTGTTGTGGTAGTGGGGTCCTACGTGTCAACACCTACATCTACCATGTCATATATATTGACTCCTTACCTACCATGACAGATATTTGTGGCCCCCTTTTACCATTTTCAACTTTACTTTACAAACTTTATTATTATTATTATTTTGTTGTGGTCCACCCATACCCTTTGTCCTTTATCTCCCACCTGGCAAATCTCATCCATGGATGTGATAGGGGCTCCTATTTCTACCATTGAGTCCTCCACCTGAAACATGGTTATTGATTAATGCGATGGAAGGGTCCCATATATGATCATTCCTCCACTAGCTATTGTGGAGAAATATTACCAATAAGATAGAAATATCTCCCTAGGATTTGCCTACTAATCCTAGACAGACAGTGGGATAGAATTCTATGGATTTCCTAGAAATAAGAAAATAGATTCAAAATTACACTAAGAAATGGTAGAATAAAATACCTTGATCTTAAAGGTCGTCCTTGTATGTTCTGAAGTTCCAGCTCCATATCCTACAACCTTCTTCCTACACACAAGTGACAAAACGATTCCTTTCTACTTCTCTTTCTAGCATTAGAATCCTAGATATAGCTTGTATCTAATATGATCTATGAAAGAATAAACCGGATCTAAACATTTGCAAATGAAATAAAAATATTTAGATGGGAAAACCAATGATCTATTAATCAAAATGAAAGAAATGCATAAAGACACATTACCTCAAGGTGTATATCCATTCCTCCTTTCCCCTTTCTCCTTACTACTCCTCAAATTTTAAACTAAGAAAGGAAACCTAACTGCAACTAATTTAGAATGGAAGAGCACCTCTATATTTTGGAAACATAGCTTTGTGAATGATTCTTCCCCCATGCTCAAGATTTTCCTTCTTTATATAGATTCTTGGAAGAGGCTCGGTAGAGCTTCTAGATCTTCTAGAAACCAATGGAGACTCGAATGTTGTGATTCCCAAGTTGGTTCATGCCACGAAGAACCAACTCATCCATCACTTACCTCTTCAAAACTACATGAATATACAAAGTTATAGGAGATGTCGCTTGTTGTCCATTGTTGACTAGTGATAGGTCACTTGTTGTACACTACTGACTAGTGATAGGTCACTTATTGTCTATGGTATGACTAGGGACCTCCCTAAAAAACTCATTGAATTCTGAGCATAAGGGTGTGTCTCATCTGACATCTTATGCTAAGTCCTTCCTAACATTGTAGGGTGGAAATTAAGGATATAATATATGCCCCCTAATATGTGAGGTCGAGAAAGGAATGGATGGTTGAAACACATTACAATAAAATGTCACCAATGTGAGGTGGTGTGAGGAGAGAGAAAATAGGTCAAGAGGTAAAAGAGTACCTACAATCAAACACCAAGGATAAAGACATATTGTAGACCATCCCCAAGGTAGTCATACCCAGACTCAAAAGAGTATCAAACCATGGTCGTCAAAAGAATACATTGTAGATACATGTCATCAATGAGATCATAGCAATGCACAAATAAAATGTGGATCTATTTCACAACATATACATCAATAAGACAACAATCACTAAGGAGATTGCCCTTGAAGTCTTCAAAGTATGCATATATAAGTGGTATACTCCTTCGCAACTTGGGAGGGTAGTTGTGAAGGAATGATGTGGCCCCAAACCTCGATGGTATGATTCTACAACCTGTGAATGGATGAACTAATGTAGAGCATGGTAGAAATATTTTTACTACCGATCATTGAGGTCTACTAATAACAGATGCAAGGGGACCCACCGATGATAAACATGGACACCAAGGTACTTAGTGAAATATAGCGAGTGGGAATAGAGGATCTAACGTCGACCACTCATAGAATTGGACTATCATGGATCAATTATGTAAACCCACTATTGATCGCAAGGAGGCCCGCCACTGAGGATTGTAAGCTCCAAGGCACTACATGGTTTCTAGGTCCCTCTCCTAGATAATGTGATGAAGTCGATAGGAAGAAATTTGTCGAAGGAGGGCCTTAATGTATCGCCCATAAATTAACACGAGACATACATTGAGAGATTATGTGAAGAGATAGAGTCACTAAGTACAATTGAAACAGGGATGGATGACACGGATGGGAAAAAAATGGCAAATGGATAACTCGAGCTTAAACTTTCCTTGAACATATAGCATGAAAAAATGATGACTTGGAAGAAAGACTCAAGAGCTGGACTAATATATTGCAACAACGCAGAAGGCATTGAAGCACTCTCTTGCATGCTGACTAGAAGATTAACCAACTAGAGGAGTATATGTGACTCATATTACTAGTATTTATCCTAGAAAAGCTATAACCCAACTGTAAGATGATGAGTTAAACATGTTCCATGTTCAAGGCTGACTCGGTTGACGTTTCCATTTCATGCATAGATCAATGGTAAAAAAAAACCACTCTTTTTTTTTTTTTTGTCTCCTTCATGTTTTAATGAGCACAAAATGTTAATTTTCTAATATGAACACCTAGATAAATTGTTTTCCAGTGAATTCCTTGTTGTAAAACAAATTTGCAGCTCACACAAAAAAATACACTTATTGGAATAATTAACAGAAATAAATGTTGGAAGCAAAGAAACCAATTCCAAACACACAAAGATTTATGTCCTTCAAATTAGCTTGTCATTAGAATAATATCAAACCTTACAAGGGATTCCTTACAGGGAAAATGACCCACTAAGAAATAATTGAAAACTATAGACAACACCTACAAACCCTACCAACTCATCCATGGTTGTACGATCTTGTACATCCAATTTTCTCATATATGTATGCACCCTATCTTACTGTAGCCCGCATATGTACACGCTCTTTTGCAATGTAGCCCCAGTATATACACACCCTGAGTGACTTGATTGTTGTGTACAATGCGAACCTATTGTTGTGGATCCAATATGCTAAATCCTCATGCGACTGCCCTTGTTCTCTTCTCTCCCCTGACCCGAGTTGATATCTAGGTAAAAGTCCTTCTTCCCCTATTCGATATCTCCTTGAGAAAAATCCAGTCTCTTCTCTCTTCATCTATGATATGATCATATGAAGTGTCTCTCCTTATTTACCCTAGCCTTGATTTTATAAGGTTTATTTATGACCTAACCCTTCTAAAGTGATTGATGGTTGAGATTAAATCTCATCTCACTTGATATCAATGGATAATATTTAATTCACTAATGCTAATGGCTTTAGCATTTCATTAAATTAAACTCAACTAATTAATAAAAGAAATTTACTTTAATAATTCCTTTAATCAAAGTAAATTACTAAGGTAGAATGTTTTGGATGACTTCCAAACGTTTAGACAATCAGACCTATGTGGAATTATATGTATGATGCGACAAACATCAACACTCCCTCTTAGTGAGGAAGGTATTTTTCACCACTCCAAGTTTGTCCCTAAAGAATACAAACTTCCCTTTAACCAAGGGTTTGGTCAGAATGTCTGCAACCTGCTCATATGTGGAAATATGTTGAAGCTTAATTGCTCCCTTCTAGATCCTATCTCGGATGAAGTGATTCTTGATCTCAATATGCTTGGACCTATCATGGAATACTATATTCTCAAAGATTTTGATACAACTTTGATTATCACAATATATCATCGTGGGCTTGAACTCCTGATCAAATAATCCTGTAAGAAATTTGTGAAGACAAATGGCTCACAACTAGATATACTCATTGTCATACACTTTTCCTCTGCTAAACTGAGTGCTATGGAAGTATACTTCTTATTGAGCCATGTAATCAATGTTAATCCAAGACTGAAGCAACACCCTAAAGTGTTATTTGTATCTACTGCACTCCCTGCAGCCTCACTTCATAACCTCCAAGATACCTCAACCCATACTCCATTGTACCTCTCAAGTACCTAATCACATGCTTCGTTTCTTCCTAATGCACCTACCTCAGATCCATCATGAACTAGTTCAAGGTGTTGAAAAAAACGCATATATATGGCCTGGTGTTGACAAAATACATCAATGRRCCTATCAATTGCCTATATAACCCARGATCCACCAACTMTGAGTCTCAAGTGATAACAWTCTTTAGGTTGGTAACYATAGGTTTACAATCCTCCATCTTGAATCTCCTCAATATTTCCACAGTGTACTTCCCTTGACCAAGGAATATCTCTCCCAATATTTACCATACCTCTAACCCCAAGAAATAATGCATCAATGCAATATCATTCATCTTGAACTCTATAGCCAAATCTGCTTTACACCCTACTATAAGCTCCTTTGCACCTGTGAGAAACAAATCATCTACATACAACACTAAGATGAGTGGATCATTCAAAACAAGTATGAAGTACAAGTTAGGATCCTCCTTACTCTTGGTGAATCCCATACTTTGCAAGTATATGTCAATCCTGGAATACCATGCCCTAGGTACCTATTTGAGTCAATACAAGGATTTCTTAATCTTGCACACATGAGACTTCCTCCCATGTACCTCAAACCCTTGAGGTTTCTCTATGTATAGTTTCTCCTCAGTGATCTCGTTGAGTAAATTTGTCTTCACATCCATATGGTGAATCCTCCACCCCATGACTGAGGAAATAGATATAACAAATCAAATGGAAGCATATATGGCAACTGAAGTAAATGTCTCCTTGTAGGATACTCCCTCTATCTAAGAGAACCCTCTCACCACAAACCTCACCTTGAACTTATCAATGCTTCCATATGAAACATCCTTGATCTTGAAGATCCACTTGGAAATCACGATTGATTTCCCCTCTTATATCAACACTATATCCCACACATCATTCTTCATGATAGAGGTGTAATCCTACACCATAGCATCCCTCCAAACCTCTTGATTTCTACTTCCACAAAACTGGAAGGCTCAACATCAATGATGCTACTCATAAATGCCATATAGTTGGGAAACTTCCTTGGAGATATGCTCTCCCTAATTGTGCTCCTAGAAGCCTCACTAGCATCCATCAATGTATGTAATAACGACCTAGGTCTCCTAACAAAACTATAAGGGGGTAACTCCTCCTCGCCACCTGAAGTCTAACTTATTGAACTGGAAGTTATTGAGTGCTACTCATCCTATACAAACTCATGTTCTTCATCCTCTACCACTGGTGACAACTCCTGAGACTTGTTATATGCCAAGTTCTCCTTGAACTTAACATCTCTACTCACAAATGTCTTCCTCTGCATTAGTATGGAGATCTTGTAAGCCTTTTAGGTCTCGATGTACCCCATGATTACACCCTTCTATCCTGAAGGCTCCAACTTTGTTCTCTTCTCCACAGGCACATGGATATACATTGGACAACCAAAAATTATGAAATGTCTTATCTTTGGCTTCACTCTTATGAATGCTTCCTTAGAAGTCTTGTCCCCCAATATCCTATGAGGACTCCTTTTTTGCACATATATTGTCATGTTACATGCTTCTTCCCAAAGAACCATAGGCAAATCCTGGTCATGTATCATAGCCTTGGAAAAACCAATGATGGGATGATTTTTTCTCTCTGCAACCCCATTCTACTAAGGGTTGTATGATACTATCAACTCCCTATTGATTCCTACTTCCTTTTAGAAATCCTTGAATTCATTGGAGGTGTATTATCCCCCATTATTTTACCTCAAGACCTTTATCCTCCTCCCTATATAGTTCTCTACCTGAGCCTTGAACTCCTGAAACCAACTAAATACCTCATTCTTGGTCTTCATAAAGAAAATCTAGATTTTCCTAAAAAATTAATCAATGAATGTCATATAATATGATGCTCCCTGCACTAATGCTACTAAAATCATTCCACACACATTTGAATGAATAAGATCCAATATCTCGTTGGACCTACTCTCGTTTCTTGGAAAAGCAGCCTTGGCATTCTTACCAAGTGCACACCCTCTGCACACACCCTCCTAATCAATACTTAAATATATAATACCAATCGCAATCTCCATCAGAATCGATAACACCTTGTAGTGTAGGTTTCCCATCCTCATGTGTCATATCTCACACATTTTTTCACTATCATGTACCAAGGCCTAAACAGGCTTTCCCTGTAACCTGTATGAATTTATCTCTCTAACCCCAATGCTCACTGCTATGTTAGGGATAGCTCCCTTTGGACATATGAGTACTTTCCCTCTTTGAAATATAACAACAAAAACCATGTCCTCCATAACTAAGACTGAGAGTAAATTTTTACTAAGTCCCGGTATGTAAAGAACATCCTAGATCTCCAACAAACCTCCTAACTCAAGCTAGAAAAAGATTGTTCCCTCTCCTTTCACTACATAATTGGCAGGGATGATTTTAAGGATGGAAATTTATTTTAAAACATAGAATTCTTGGCGAATATTACTAATCCTTTATATGCCAACTATAAATGTTTGGCGACATTTTTGTAAAAATATTAAGATTTTTAAGGATTTTATATAGTTTGTATAAAATTTTGGCGATTTTTAAGGTAAAATAATTTTATCCTATAGAATTTGGGCAAGTCAATTTTAGAATAGTGAATCTTGTTTTTGGAAAACAACACAGAAAATTAGCCCATGAATGAAATTTAGCCCCTAAAATCATCCTTGATTATTAAATGGCATCATCACCAAGCTCCACATGGATCCATGAGTCCTTCTTCATTAGACTGTTGAATAGCTCCTGTGCTTCTGTCATATAATGAGATGCACCATTGTCCAAGTACCACAAACTCCTTGTGACTATTCTAGTATAAAGTTAAAAAACTAGTGAGAAATCCCTCTTGAAATTCACAACAAAATCATCCAACTAAGTTTCTACAGATGCTACTATCTATTGTGATATTCCTCTTCTTTCTTCTTCTCTAGACACTAAATGCATAATGACCATTCTTGTGGCATGCAAAACACTTGATCTTAATCAAGTCTTTGTTCTTCCCCATCTGTGATGTTCCTCCTTCACTATTGCCCTTCTTGTTAGAAACCTTTCCTTTTCCCTTCCTTGTCTTACTGACAAGGGCCAAGTTCTCATCACTACCACCTTGCTCACAAGCTTTAGACTCCTCTCGAGTCTCTTCCTAGATACAATCGTCCCAAAGGTCATGTTCCTTCAAAATCAAAGTAACTTTTACTTTCCAATATAGGGGATTGGATGCAATCCCTTAGATCTGATAAGTTGCCATGGAAATCATGTTTTGTTGAAACTACCCATGTACATACTTGGGTGTGCCCTGCTTGACCTATGCAACACGTATGTACGTGTCTTGCTACACTATAAATCACATATCCACGCCATGATATTATCCTATGCAAGTACGTATGCATTATTATGTAATGTACAACATGTATACATGCAAAAACAAGATCTGATGTTGTACAATTGTTTCACAAAAATTCGTCCCTCGATTTCTGACTAGTTTATGGATCTATAAAAATATCCTTGCAGATTTGAAATATCTATTGCACACTGATATGGATCTGAAATACAGCTCCCTCTCAGAGTGAGTGCTTGTATACCATGTTAATTTTATAATCCCAACACCTTGATAAATTTGTTGCTAGTGATTTCCTTGCTATAAAACAAACTTGTATCTCACAAAACAAAATACATTGACTAGAATAATTAATGAAAATAAATAGAGAAAGCAAAGAAACCAATTCCAAACACACAAATATTTATGCCCTTCAAATTAGCTTATCATTAGAATAATATCAAAGCTTACAAGGGCTCTCTTACTGGAAAAATGGCCCACTGAGAAATAAATGAAAACTATAGATAACACCTGCAAACCATAGCTACTCCTATGTGGTTGTAAGGCCTCATACATCCAACTTTCTTAGATCTATACACACCCTAGATTACTATATCCCATGTGTATATGCACCCTGAGTGACTGTTAAGCCCTAATATTGGCTCATTACCACTTAATTGGGGCATATTAGATTAGTAATGTTATTTTATTTATGTCGGCTCTAGGCCATTAGTTGTAATTTNTCCTAGTCTCCTATATATACCAAGGAGACATTTTCATTTTGAATCATCTTGGACTTGAACATTTAAGTGGGGTAAAAGGAGGTTTCCCCCTCGAAGAGGCTTATTATCTGAAATTATCTCTTTTTCAAGGCATTGATTACTTTTCCTGAGATTTTTCTATGCTCTATTGATGTTTGGTTCTTAACATATGGTATCAGAGCTCAAGGTCTTGGGGTTTCGCTGCTACATCTGAGACACCGTGGAATTTTCGCTATAAATTTTTTTCTACAACGTTTCAGGAGGAACGGCTTAAAGGGTTTTTTGAAGACGGATCAAGGTACGTTGTGCTCAAAATTCAGCTCCTGAGGCCTTATACTTTCGGAGATAAAGCCGGTACAATATAGGGTTCTGGAATCATCCTAAAATGAGTCATTGTAGAATTTTTGCTATAAACAATTTTCTGTAACGTTTCAGACCCTGAAATCTGAAGAAAATTTACATACATTAGTATTTTATCTGTGG
>JASDQU010374554.1:34651-69918 GCA_032191745.1 Picea mariana
TGAGAAACAAATCATCTACATACAACACTAAGATGAGTGGATCATTCAAAACAAGTATGAAGTACAAGTTAGGATCCTCCTTACTCTTGGTGAATCCCATACTTTGCAAGTATATGTCAATCCTGGAATACCATGCCCTAGGTACCTATTTGAGTCAGTACAAGGATTTCTTAATCTTGCACACATGAGACTTCCTCCCATGTACCTCAAACCCTTGAGGTTGCTCTATGTATAGTTTCTCCTCAATGATCTCATTGAGGAAATTTGTCTTCACATCCATATGGTGAATCCTCCACCCCATGACTGAGGAAATAGATATAACAACTCAAATGGAAGCATATATGGCAACTGAAGTAAATGTCTCCTTGTAAGATACTCCCTCTATCTAAGAGAACCCTCTCGCCACAAACCTCACCTTGAACTTATCAATGCTTCCACATGAAACATCCTTGATCTTGAAGATCCACTTGGAAATCATGATTGATTTCCCCTCTTATATCAACACTATATCCCACACATCATTCTTCATGATAGAGGTGTAATCCTACACCATAGCATCCCTCCAAACCTCTTTATTTCTACTTCCTCAAAACTGGAAGGCTCAACATCAATGATGCTAGTCATAAACGCCATATAGTTGGGAAACTTCCTTGGAGATATGCTCTCCCTAACTATGCTCCTAGAAGCCTCACTAGCATCCATCAATGTATGTAATAACCACCTAGGTCTCCTAACAAAAATATAAGGGGGTAACTCCTCCTCCCCACCTGAAGTCTAACTTATTGAACTGGAAGTTGTTGAGCGCTACTCATCCTATACAGACTCATGTTCCTCATCTTCTACCATTGGTGACAACTCCTGAGACTTGTTATATGCCAAGTTCTCCTTAAACTTAACATCTCTACTCACAAATGTCTTCCTCTACATTAGTATGGAGATCTTGTAGGCCTTTTAGGTCTCGTTGTACCCCATAATTACACCCTTCTATCCTGAAGGCTCCAACTTTGTTATCTTCTCCACAGGCACATGGATATACATTGGACAACCAAAAATTATGAAATGTCTTATCTTTGGCTTCACTCTTATGAATGCTTCCTTAGGAGTCTTGTCCCCCAATATCCTATGAGGACTCCTTTTTTGCACATATATTGTCATGTTACATGCCTCTTCCCAAAGAACCATAGGAAAATCCTGGTCATGTATCATATCCTTGGAAGCACCAATGATGGGATGATTTTTTCTCTCTGCAACCCCATTATGCTAAGGGTTGTATGATACTATCAACTCCCTATTGATTCCTACTTCCTTTCAGAAATCCTTGAATTCATTGGAGGTGTACTATCCCCCATTATTTTACCTCAAGACCTTGATCCTCCTCCCTATATACTTCTCTACTTGAGCCTTGAACTCCTGAAACCAACTAAATACCTCATCCTTGGTCTTCATAAAGAAGATCCAGATTTTCCTAAAAAATTAATCAATGAATGTCAGATAATATGATGCTCCCTGCACTAATGCTACTAAAATCATTCCACACACATTTGAATGAATAAGATCCAATATCTCGTTGGACCTACTCTCGTTGCTTGGAAAATCAGCCTTGGCATTCTTACCAAGTGCACACCCTCTGCACACGCCCTCCTAATCAACACTTAAATATAGAAGACCAATGGCAATCTCCATCAGAATCGATAACACCTTGTAGTGTAGGTTTCCCATCCTCATGTGTCATATCTCACACATGTTTTCACTATCATGTACCAAGGCCTAAACAAGCTTTCCCTATAACCTATATGAATTTATCTCTCTAACCCCAATGCTCACTGCTATGTTAGGGATAGCTCCCTTTGGACATATGAGTACTTTCCCTCTTTGAAATATAACAACAAAAACCATGTCCTCCATAACTGAGACTGAGAGTAAATTTTTACTAAGTCCCAGTATGTAAAGAACATCCTAGATCTCCAACAAACCTCCTAACTCAAGCTGGAAAAAGATTGTTCCCTCTCCTTTCACTACATAATTGGCAGGGATGATTTTAAGGATGGAAATTTATTTTAAAACATAGAATCCTTGGCGAATATTACTAATCCTTTCTATGCCAACTATAAATGTTTGGCGACTTTTTTGTAAAAATATTAAAATTTTTAAGGATTTTATATAGTTTGTATAAAATTTTGGCGATTTTTAAGGTAAAATAATTTTATCCTATAGAATTTGGGCAAGTCAATTTTAGAATAGTGAATCTTGTTTTTGGAAAAAACATGGAAAATTAGCCCATGAATGAAATTTAGCCCCTAAAATCATCCCTGATTATTAATTGTCATCATCACCAAGCTCCACATGGATCCATGAGTCCTTCTTCGTTAGACTATTGAATAGCTCCTGTGCTTCTATCATATAATGAGATGCACCATTGTCCAAGTACCACAAACTCCTTGTGACTATTCTAGTATAAAGTTAAGAAACTAGTGAGAAATCCCTCTTGAAATTCACAACAAAATCATCCAACTAAGTTTCTACAGATGCTACTATCTGTTGTGATATTCCCCTTATTTCTTCTTCTCCAGACACTAAATGCATAATGACCATTCTTGTGGCATGCAAAACACTTGATCTTAATCAAGTCTTTGTTCTTCCCCATCTGTGATGTTCCTCCTTCACTATTACCCTTCTTGTTGGAAACCTTTCCTTTTCCCTTCCTTGTCTTACTGACAAGGGCCAATTTCTCATCACTACCACCTTGCTCACAAGATTTAGACTCCTCTTGAGTCTCTTCATGGATACAATTGTCCCAAAGGTCATGTTCCTTCAAAATCAAAGTAACTTTTACTTTCCAATATAGGGGATTGGATGCAATCCCTTAGATCTGATAAGTTGCCATGGAAATCATGTTTTGTTGAAACTACCCATGTACATACTTGGGTGTGCCCTACTTGACCTATGCAACACGTATGTACGTGTATTGCTACACTTAAATCACATATCCATTCCCTAATATTATCCTACGCATGTACGTATGCATTATTATGTAATGTACAACATGTATAGATGCAAAAACAAGATTTGATGTTGTACAATTGTTTCACAGAAATTCGTCCCTCGATTTCTGACTAGTTTATGGATCTATAGAAATATCCTTGCAGATTTGAAATATCTATTGCACACTGATATGGATCTGAAATATGGCTCCCTCTCAGAGTGAGTGCTTGTATACCATGTTAATTTTATAATCCCAACACCTAGATAATTGTTTTGCTAGTGATTTCCTTGCTATAAAACAAACTTGTATCTCACAAAACAAAATACATTGACTAGAATAATTAATGAAAATAAATAGAGAAAGAAAAGAAACCAATTCCAAACACACAAATATTTATGCCCTTGAAATTAGCTTATCATTAGAATAATATCAAAGCTTACAAGGGCTCTCTTACTGGGAAAATGGCCCACTGAGAAATAAATGAAAACTATAGACAACACCCGCAAACCATAGCTACTCCTATGTGGTTGTAAGGCCTCATACATCCAACTTTCTTAGATCTATACACACCCTAGATTACTATATCCCATGTGTATATGCACCATGAGTGACCTGCTCGATGCATATAGTGCAACCCTGCTACTATGGCTCCAATCTTTCAAATCCTCATGTAGTTTCCCCTGTTCTCTCTTATCCTGTGACCTGAACTGATCTCTAGATAAGATTCCCTTTTCACCTATCTAAGATCTCCTTGAGAAAAAATCCTTTTGTGCTCTCTCTCTCTCTCTCTCTCTCTCTCTCTCTCTCTCTCTCTCTCTCTCTCTGATATGATCATATGAAGTGCCTCTCCTTCTTTACCCTAGCCTTACTTTTATTATGTTGAGTTATGACCTAACCCTAATCTCTAATCTGAATGACAGTTGAGATTAAATCTCGCCTCACTTGAGATCAATGGATAAGATTTAATTCACTAATACTAATAACTTTAACATTTCATTAAATTAAACTCAACTAATTAATAAAAGAACCTTACGTTAATAATTCCTTTAATTAAAGTAAATTACTAAGGTAGAAGGCTTTGGACGACTTCCACATGTCTAGACACTTAGACCTGTGTGGAAGCACATGTCCGATGCTACAAACATCAACATAAAAGATAGATAAAAGTATGTTCAGTAGTGTCTTTTTATTTCTTTTTTAATGAGATTGAAAAAGAGTTGAAAGTATATTCATGAAGTGTATTTTTCGTGTATTTTTTGTCTTTTTATGAATCCGAAAAAAGAGGTAAAAATTTACTAGAAAAGTGTCTTTTTTTGTGTCTTTTTACGAGTCCAAAAAAGAGGTAAAAGTTTACTCAGAAGGTGTATGTTTCATGGTTTAGCGAGCACGACAAGAGTTAAAAGTGAGCTCAGTTGGTGCCTTTTTCATGGTTTAATGAACATGAAAAAGTGGTAAAAGTGAGATTGTATGGAGAGAATGAGTGCCTTAACAACATGCTTCTACGTTACAAATTCATGGAACCGACCTAAGAAACATGAATGCAAAAGGGTATTGGAAAGTGAGATCCACTCTTAGCAGCAGTTCTCTCCATGAGTAGGTGGGTGCAAAATGGAGGCCAAATAATGCAAGAGGTAGATAGTCAATGGATATTGCAATAGTGGTAAGTGGAATATGGGAAGACAACAACACAGTGGTGGGGTGCATGATGCAAGAAATAAATGCATAAGTGACCAAAAAAAAACGTAAAAAGTTGGGAACCACCTCGAGATATGGCCAAAATATAAATGAAGAGAGAAGAATGAAGCTCAATGTCAAGTCATGGTGGGTATACAAGAGGGTTCTTGTTCCTATGGGAAATCACATCGAGGTGCTAACTAGGGAACCCATGGAGGGTAGGCACTATCGAACATATTACGATGAGAAAAATGGAGTTGGGTATGTCACGACCTACAAGATCAAACCTAAGGCATTGTGATGACAACATGGATGGTTAATAATGCAAGTGATATCACAAGGAAAAACCTATCCCTATGTGTGAGTTCAATAACACGTACCTCAAGTTCATTGGAAGCCATCATCTTTGTAAAACATTCCTTGTAATCCTATCAACACATGTAAACTAGATTCTAGGGTCAAAATGTCATGTAGTGAAATCTCAAAAAAAAAATGGACTTTTTGGATATGATATATGCAAAACAAAAGAACTCACACCACACCTATATACAAGACACTATGCATTATGACAATTTATGCAAAATAGATCCCATTTTTAGGCTCAGGCCAAGGATCTTGATCGTCACCAAGAAATTCATGAACCAATGTGTGCATCATATGGCTCACCATGATAGGGCCATGCCACATAAGATCAAATGTCCACATATGAAGATACTCATCATGAGTGGTCTCGTGAGATATGAGAACTCCTTCATGGGGCCCATAATGACATGAAGGAGGTACAAAATGCTAATCTTATATGGAAGGGGAAGAAGATAACTCAGTGGAAAGTTATGAAAAATATAACCAAGGAGGAAATGGGTCAAGCTAAGGAGGTTATTGGATGTCCCAGAAAATGCCCCTAGTCCTGGATAAAAAATCATCATGTTAACTCTCATTTGTTATAAATTAGCAAAGATGATCGATGCATCACCTCATCCTTTGGATTTTTTATGGAAGCCATGACATCCAAGATGGCCTCATCTAAAGGCAACTTAGTATCTAGGAAATCACATGAACATAGTGAGTCAAAATCCCATTTGGATGGAGCACACTAATCACACTCCATATGAGGATGGAGTGGATGACAAAGATCAACTGATGTTGACAGGATTACCAGAGAGGCAATATCAAACATTGCGAGAGACATGGTGGCTCTGTAAGACTCAAAATCATGTGCAAAAGGAACCACCCAAGGATCTAAAGACTAAAGGGATCCACTAGTAAACGAAGAGATCATATTGATCGGAGCAATATTCAAGGGAGAGGATGGTGGGGATAAATGGAAAGTTCCCATCAATCAGAAGTCTTTGAACATCCCTTCACCAACACTCATGTAAGAACTCTGGGAATCACTGACAAATGGTACATGTTGGCACAGGGGCGGGCCTAGGGTTCAACTCCAAAAATGCACCAACAAGCCCTAACTACTAGCCCTTTCGACAACACCTGCGAAGCAGATGCAGTATCATCTGAAGTAGAAATAGGGGGTTGCAGGACACAGGTGTCTACAACCAAAGGAAATGTAAAGTGGATCCAAGGCAACAACACACAACAACCTAGTTATTCTCTATCTCCTTTAAGCCTATTGCACAAACTATATCTTAGATCTAACACAATGATGCAATAATAGAGTAATAGGAAGAAAAAGAACACAACATCAATCACACAAAGCAACAAGATATATGTGGTTCACCCTCTCCCTAGGGCTACGTCCACATAACTGTGTTTATTGATATTATATGAAAACATATAGTTCTATATGCACTCTTAGCTTGCAGATCTTTCTCTCCTTCTCTCTTCTCTCCCCGCCCTGCACACCCAGCTGCAGGGTTGATCTTTGCACCCAGCTGAAGATCTTACAGAATGCTCTCACACACAGTACTTCTCTCGCTCAACAACAATAATAATCAACAACCATTAACCATAATCACATAATCTAATAGTGAACCCCTCTTCTCCCATCTAGGTTCTTATTTATACATTACAATAGCTCTCTGACATCCTTAGGTCGAAACCTAGGTGTCAAAACCCTAGGTGTCCAAGACCCTGGGTCAACTTGACCTGCATTTTTTGGGCTTCGCCAACCTATGTTTCCTTCTTTCCTACGAGGTGCTCCAAAGCATCTATTGGTGGATTTTTCCGCTTGTTGAGTTGTCCATGATCCATCTTCCTTGTTGATCTGTCTTCCTTGATCCTCTCATTCAACAACTCATTTTCCCTTACTTCTCTCCTTCTTTTCTGCTTCTTTGGCCACTTTGACCCAATCTCAGTCAATGTGTTTTCCGCGCAGTTTGTACTTCACCTTCTTTCTTTAATCTTCACTTTCTTCCATAACCAAGGGCCAACAGGCCCCCAACACTCATTTGACTCGTCCTAAATCACTTCAGGTTTGAACCTTCTGTTTCACTTCGACTTCAAACTACGCAGGATAGCCTGTGCTTTCTACTCTATCCCTCCCCTTTGTGTGTAGATTGCCTTGTCTGTGTCTGGTACCCAGTTTCAACTGCACCTCGCACCTAGACCCTTCTTCTTTTTCTTTTACTGAGAGTTGCAAGGTAGTTGGATGTCATAATACAATTTCAACTGGCTCCCATTTACCAAACCTTCCTTCCATTCTCCCTTCAAAGTCTTCAACTGTGCATCTCCTCCTTCTGTAATATAGGTAACCTCATATGGCCCAAGACAGTGTGTCCTGAACTTCCCTGGATGCTTTATGAACTTACTATTATATACCAATACTAGATCTCCTTGCTTGAATGTTTTTCTCTTGATATGTTTGTCGTGATAGACCTTTTCTCTTTCCGTATGTACCTGCTGGTGAAATCTTGCAATGAATCTGTCTTCTTCCACTTCGACCAACTGCTATAGTGGGAAAACTCCTCTACGGACTACACAAAGGGCCTAAAGTGTAGGCAGAGCTAACCATCTAAAGTCTCCTACTTTTTTATCACTATCCCAACATTACCCCACAATCATACATAAAATACAAGAGAGAGGGATCTGGTAGGCCTACCTTAAACTCAGCGTCCAGTGTCGATCTCTTTGCACTTGGTTGTTTCCCGACTGCAAGTCTCCTTCCAAGGATGACCTACATTCATCAAAAGATAAACAAGAAACTACAAGAACACATTCTACATATGGATTAGTGGGTTAGACATCATAAACAAGAAATGTAAACAAATCATATAATTTCAAGACATCATTTGGCGGGACGGAAAAAGTACTTCTTTATATTAATATCACAAAAAGTGCTTACAACATGAGACCGACACTGCTCCTTGAACTTGGTCCTGGGCTCCTCTTCACCATGTACCAACTGCTTCCACATCTTCTTCTCCTCTTCAGTTCTCTCTTAGGGAAATGGTAAGGGATTTACAATTGGGGCAAAGGAGAATTAATAAAATGGGCAGAGTGTCTTTTCTCTCGTGCCTCTCCTTGCAATGGGACCCCAACCCCTTATTTTATAGGCCAGAAAGGATAGTGACGGTTGGGGTGACTGGCTATGGGCATTCAAACGGTTAAGTAACGGCCCGAAAACCAGAATCCTATACAAATTTCCACATTTCGCGATATTTTGTGAGTGTACGTGGGTTGTAGTGGCTCAGCAGGTGTGTGTACGTGGGCAGTAATGGTGCAGGGCACGTACACCTTCAAAATGATGGTTTTTACAAGAGTTATTCAATAATGGCTTGGTAAATATAGCAAGTTAGATGGCCTGATGCCAGGTATGCATGTCAGGTGCAATTTAGGGTTATAACATATGCCCCCTAATGTGTGAGGTCATAAGAGCATCTAATGGCCGAAATAAATTACAAATCTTCACCATTGTATGACGTGAGCGAGCCCAGGGACCAGAGTTCAAGAGGTGCCATCTGCAAAAATAACAATTTTTCTCACCAAGGCGGGCATACCCATGCTTGGGATGAAATACAATCATGGCTGCCAATCAAATACACTGCAAATCCATGTCATATAACTATATAAAGTGTAGCTGAGAGCAATACATAGTGGATCTACATCTCAAAATCAAAATATATACATGTATAGTATCCATTTTTAAGAATCAAATGACACCTGATGGTTGGAGATGAGGTCTTCAAAGCTCGAGCAACAACTTCAGAATCTTAAAAACTTGGGTAGGAGTGTAATATGAGTGTACGAATTCACTACCCAGAGGTATTTGGCGGCTCATCGGTAACAGACAAGAGGATCTTGATGATCAGGCATAGAACTTCATTGATTTTGAGCAAGGACTTGATTGGTCTTTCAAGGTGGCTGGGCATGAGGAAAAGAGACAAACTGTAGAAGGGTTGACTCAAGTTTAGTAAGACTTCCCTTGGACAAAAGCACGAGAAAAAATGAGACTCGGGGAGCATGGAATTGACATAAGTTCACGATGCAGGAGGCAAAGCGAACTCTCCATATGTTTGGAAGGGTAACCAAATGGAGGAGGACACAGCTCTATGTACCGAGAACATCTTCCTAAAGTCTTATTGAATCATAAGGCTTGATGAAAAAACGGAAAGATGTGCTTTGTCCAAGGGCGACTCATTGTGTTGTCAACAAAAGGAAAATGCTTTTCCCTTCCTCTTTTTGCAGTATATTTGATTTTTTTTTTGTCTTTTTCAATAATTTTGGGAAGCTTGAAAAAGAATAAAGAATGCTACGTTACAAAGGAGGATCGAGTTTTGCAGACATACTAGTTCCAAGCGCAAGGAACACATTGATGCTCAGAGCAAGGGGACATATGTAGGGAAAGGACACCTGGGGAAAATCCTCCATGGGTCAAGGTGTCAAGACGTAGAGGCAGAGTGCTACAAGGCTTGTGTATAAGGCATGCTTTAGATGGTTCAGTTGAGAACAACATGGAGCCGGCATTAGGCCAAAGATGCAGGAATGAAAATGTGATTAATAAGACACAATGATAACCTCATTCGATGTGATTTTAATGAGCCCAGAGAAGGTAAGCTCGACGGTTTTTCATTTTTAGAGAGTCTGAAAAAGTGTAAAAGGAGACTCCACTGGGGTACCTTTTTTGAAGGTATTCTGGTCAATTCGAAAAAGGGGTAAACTAGCACCGAACAAACGTCTATTCAAAATCATTTTAATGAGTGTGACAAAGACAATATCACTCGGCAATATTTTCATTTTTAAGGAGTCTGAAAAGATCTTAACTATGGAATCCGTAAGGGATGTTCTTCTGGACCAATTTAATGAGTGTGAAGAAACAAGGTCACTCGACTGTCTTTTCAATTTTACGGAGTCTGAAAAGAGCTTAACTATGGACTCTGTGGGGGTTCCTTTTTCGTAAGTTTAGTCCCTCAGGCCAAAAAAAGTGTTAAATCTATACCTGAGAATACTCTTCAAGAGAAACGAGGCTCCTAGAGTATACCTTTGTTCGTACTTTTGACCATCCAGACCGAAAAAGGGGTAAACTACCGCTAGACAGATGTGCCTTCAAATTTCAGTTTAGCGAGCATGAAGGGCAACAAGGTTGCTCAACAATATTTTCATATTTAGAGGGTCTGAAAAGGGCTTAAAAGAAGACCCATTGTGTTTTGGGAGTCTCGAGGGTGAGGTCAAGAGTGATAATGAATCATGCAAATGAGGCTCATACTTGTAATCAGAAAAAATTGATAAGGACTCTCGAGCCTATAGTCATTAGTGACGGCATGGACACCAAAATGCAACCAGGATCTACCTAGGGCATCCATGTGAAGGTAGGCTCTACCACTAAATTACGACACTTCTAGAGAAAGAGTGAGGGTTCCATGTCGCAACTAGGTGGGATCGATCCTATGGAAAAGAGGAAAAGACAACGAGGTGCAACAAGTGGAGGTGGAAACGTAACTTACATGCACAAAGTTGAAAAAATGACTTTTTACCAAAAGACCTTTAAAATGACCCAACTCTCCAAAAAGTTTCCCAATACCCAAAGTAACACTTACCGTAACATTCCATAAGAAACTCATGAACCAGACTAAATGATTTTTAAGTTAGAAAAAATGACAAAAAGGGCCAAAAACGTCTATAAATAGAAGTTTGGCAGCTCATTATCACTATTACAAATTGAGATTTGACCAAAAGTCAAAAAACACCCTTTTGTCAAAAGAGTTGATTCTGGGAGCTTCAGTGGACGAAATGAACTTTTGCTTGGACCAAGTACAAAATAGCCCCTCCTGCATTTCCATTCCTCCTTTTTGTATTTATTTTTGTTTTTTGGGAAGGCACTGACCTTTAAAATGGTCGGCCCTACGTGTACACAGGTTTTCCTAGGACAACACGCGTATGCCCGCGTGTAGATGAAACTCTGCACACGGGCATACGTGACTGTATCCACTACAGCCTGCGTATACCCTCCAACATGTGAAAAAATTAAAAATGCAAGAGTTAACTCTCCATGATTTTGTCTTTTTGCAGGATGTGCGTTTATTGGAGAGAGAGGGAACATGAGGACTTTGATTTTTTGGCCTCAAAAGACTTCAAGACCTCGTTGTTGTCACTGTCTTGTCACAATGTGGGTTGCTAAAGTTCTTCCAGTGTCTGTTTATGAAGGCACAACCCAAGTTGCTAAATGCATTGATAGATTATCGGCATCCTGATGCAGAGGCATTCATTCTTGAGGGGCAGTCGTTGACTCCAACGACTGAGGAAATTTACTTTCTGACTGGTCTCTCGAAGAGAGGGGATCTATTCAACTTGCGCACTTTTCCCTCTGGGCCACACAACATCGAGGAGTTCATTGGACTCCATTGCGAGGTTGGTACTGAGAAAGTAGGTTCCTAGGTGCCTATAAACAAGATCAACAACCTACCGTTGAAAGTGATTGTTCTACTCATTGGACGAATCATGGGATCCGCAGCTTTGCATTAGGCTTCCCGAGCGCACATGCATTGTGCAATTTAGTGCTTAAATGCACAATTTTTTTACTGGAGAACAACCATGCTAACATGCATGAAGACATAGTTGACAGATTGTCGAGTGCGGGCGCATAGGAACTTCAGGTTTGGGACCATTTTGTGCTCTTTCTTCTTTGAGAGGGTACCCAATCTCAATCATTGAGAGACGGTATGAAGGCACGAGACCACTCTCCCAACGCTATGCAAATGGGTAGTGATGTCACCGTGATAGGGTGGGGGGAGGACCATTGAGGCCTTCGATGACAAGTTTTTTTATTGGTGGTCTCAAAAGATTTCGGCGATAAAGGACTACCCCTATGTCAGGATCGAATTCTCTAGGGACCCTGACATGGCCATACCTCCCGGAGTAAAGCGAGGAGAGTTAGGTATGCTTGTTTTTTTCAACGTTATTTAATTTTTATTTCTATTTTATATATATCATTTTTTTGTGTACCAGAGTATCTAACAAGTATGTATCCGTTATGTGCAGATGTGGGACCAGTGCATCCAGCATAATTTGCGAGGACCAAGCGACATCCTCGACCAGAGGCGAGACCAGCAACAGCATGGGGGCCTCCAGCAGGAGAGGCTAATAGATTTTTGAGACGGGTGGAGCGGAACCTTACCGTGCTCACTCGCACAATCCCAATGGAATCGAGGACCTGTCACCATCGATACAACCTCATGTAGTTGGGGTGCCCCGGACTTGGGTCTAGATTTTTCGACGTTTGGAAAACGTCATTGTTCACTATGGTAGGGCCAACAAGCCCCACCCTTAGCTAGACTAGACTACTTACATGCCGAGAGCACCTTTTGATATTTTTGAGGGCATAAGCCCCTGTGATTCTGATTGGACATATTTTTTACGCGCTTGCACCCACCCATGTACTTTGATATTTTTTTGATATATATATGGATATTTTTCATCATTTTTATGTCTTATGGATTACATATATTTTACAAATGGCATGTGTGTGATTTTTCTTACATGTGTGCAAAATTCCAATCTAATATATGATTAGCTAGAGTATCTGTGATTTGATTCAATCTTTTAGGAACATGGATATACATAATGTAATCAAAACTTCGTTCTAAGAGACGTACCCTAAGGAACCGTCAGTGTAGTGTAGGATCATAAACGCGGTATACCCCATTTAACTAAGACACAACCAGCTGAGTGTCTAAGTAGACCCAGAGGTGAGAGATACCATGCGACAAAGCGTCACAAAGAAACTCTAATACTGTGCTATATTCGGTGACATTGTTTGTGGCATCACCTAAAAAGATACCTCCTGAAGATAGCAACTGGCCCTGAGGTGTGAAAATCGCCCAAGCCGCGGAAGCAAGCCTCCGAGTGTGTCTGCTAGCGTCATCCACAAACCCAATGAACACCTCTGATTATCTTGACATCTGCCACAGTGAAAAAGATGACATAAAAAACGACACGTCCATAAAACCAAAAAGACAAAAATAAAAAGAGAATGTACAGGAACTATACATATGTTACAAGAAGTCACCCAAGGCGACCCACTTACGAGTAATACATCTTGAGGTAGAGACCATTTCTAGGCTCCGCCAAATCATTTCCCTCAAAATCCATGAGATGATAAGCGCCCTTCTTTAGAAACTCCTTCACGATGAAAGGTCTGAACCACATGGGTTTGAACCTACCTGCCCCCAAGGGATCCTTATCTTGGTCATAGACTAGGACAAGGTCACCTTCAGAAAAAATTTGAGGATGAACGGACCGATCATATTGACACTTGAATTTATGTTTGTGAGCCTCGTTAGCCAAGGCTGCAACTCGATGCTACTCATCGAGCTGCTCAAGATATAATAAACGCTCTTCAAGCAGTGAAGTGTCTGGCAATAAATATACTGCCAACTTTAGAGAGGGGATATGACACTCTATGGCAAGACTGCTTCCAAACCATAAACGAGTTGAAAAGGTGAGAAACTAGTTGCAGTTTTAACAGACGTTTGGTAGGCCCATAATGTCGAGTACAACATCAAATTCCAATTTGACCTGGCCGAATTGATCGTTCGTTGTAAAATAGTCTTCAGGAATTTATTCACAGCTTCCACCTGACCATTCGCTTATGGGTAGTAGGGTGATGAATGTTCTTGCCTCAACCCAAGCTTTGATGTTAACTCAGACATCATTTTGTTCTGAAAGTGACTGTCATGGTCAATGAAACTATCTCTCGGGATGTCGAACCTTGATATTATCTAGTTAAACAAAAAGAGAGTTGCGGTCTTGCCATCATCTTTAAACGTTGGCATAGATTTAACCCACTTTGTGAAGTAGTCTACTGCTACGATGATATAATAGTGCCCCCTTGCGAAAGGAGGATTGCATGTAGCGTAATCAATCACCCACTTGGTGAAGGGACCAACTGTGATGACGGGAAACATGGGAGTGGGGTGTGCCCTCATCTTCCGAGAGAAGATCTCACACTAGTGGCACTTCTTGACCGATTCAACACAATCTTTGATTAATGTAGGCCAAAAGTAATAATCTCGTAGAATATCTTGGATTGTTTCCAACCCAGACAAATGACCGCCACATGCTCCAGTGTGGCAATTGTTAAGCACGATTTCCACCTCTTCATGGGTGAGACACTGGTGAAGGATGCAATCTACACCTCAACGATACAGAGTGTCCTCGAGTACGAGATCTTTTTTGTCCTGATGGCGTATACGGCGACGCTCATCACGAGAAGCAGAGGTAGGGCACTTCAAAGTCTGGATATAGACTAGTATATCTTTGTACCAGGGGTCCAAAGACGTGATTAGAAACATGTCTCCTTTGATAGAGGGTATAACCTCACCTGAAAGACTTTTTGGATTTCGCCGAAACAAAATCCAAGTTGAATTCCTGGAGGAAAACTATCCATCTAATGATCTTTCCACCAATTACACGTAGTGTCAACGCGTATTGAAACAGATTCACAATAGCAATGACGATGGTCTTGCAAAACAAGAGGTAATGACAGAATCGTTGGACAGCATGAACTGCTGCCAACGCAAGTTTTTCAATGTGGGAATAATTGAGTTTCAGTCCAACCAAACCTCGACTCAGGTAATAAATCACATATTCTGAGAGAAAATCATCCTCCTGAGCCAAGACCATATCGATGCTCGACTCCACAGCGGCCAAGTACAATAAGAAATCTTTATTATAATTGGGTGGTCGAAGCAGAGGGGTAGACATGAGGGCATGTTTCAACACTTCAAAAGAGCGTTGAGCGACTTCGTCCCAATGGAAAGGAACGTTCTTCTTCAATAAACACATGAAACCCTTTGTGATCTCGGCATCGTTTGCGATGAAACACCATAAAAAGTTTGCTTTTCCCTGTAGACTCTGAAGCTGAGGGATTGTGCACGGGGGAGGCAACTGAACTATTGCCTCAACCTTTAGAGGATCGACGATGATCCTTGTTGTCGAAACAATAAAACCAAGCAAACTACCCGATGCGACGCAAAAACTACATTTGTTTGGATTCAAGCGGATCCGGTAGTAGCGACATCGCTCAAATATAAGTCAGAGGTCTGCGGGATGATCATCTCTCTTGTGATATCGTGATGCTAAATCATTGAGATAAGCCTCGAATATATGTTTTAGGTCTTGGAAAGCAAAAGAAATGGCCCACTGAAACGTAGCTCCAACATTTTTCAAACCAAAAGGCATCTTCTGATAAGCGAATGTAACCCACGGACAAATGAACGCGGTTTTTTGTTGGTCTTCAGGCTTGATCGATTCGTTATTTTAAAAATGATTCACCCAAATTATACAGGATAAAATTATTTTACCTTAAAAATCGCCATAATTTTATAAAAACTTTATAAAATCCTTGGAAATTTGAATATTTTAAAAAAAATATCACCAAACATGTATATTTGGCATATGAAGGATTAGTAATATTCGCCAAGGTTTATACATTGTAAAATAAATTTCCATCCTTAAAATCATCCCTAATCTGTATCTCATTGTATCCCGAAAAACCATCCATGAAAGAAAAGGCTTCACAACCTGCACATTCATCGACTATCTGGTCAATAAATGGTGTGGGGAAATTGTCTTTTGGACAGGCCTTGTTCAAATCACAGAAGTCCGTACATACGTGAATCGTACCCTGTCTTTTATTGACTAGAATGGGATTTTACACCCATTGAGTCAATTGGATGGGGTAGATGAAACCAACTTGGAGTAGTTTCTCTACTTTAGCCTTAATAGTTGCTGCTTTCCTAGGATTGGCTGGACAAAGCTTCTGTCAGACCAACTTAGCATCAAGATATGTCGTGATTTCGTGTTTGATGATTCTTGGATCTATGCCTGTAATTTCCTCATAAGACCAGGAAAACACGTTGCGGAATTTCTTAAATAAATCTATGTATATTTGAATCTCCTCGGGGGAGAAGTCTGCTCTGACGAAGATATTCTCCATGACACCAGGAATTTTGGAGATATCAATAGGTATTTTTTGAGCGATGTTTGCATATTTTCTTCAACATAAATAACATGCGTAGCCAAAGGATTGATAGGACAAGCCTTATCTCCAGTCATAGTTAGAGTGAATTCACCTGCTTCAATTGTTCTTCACTCTGGGAGGAAGTAAGATCGGTGATGAAGATCATCCCAGGGTCTGTCCAGACTAGTCATTGCCTCAATAATCACCTCGTTTGAGGGAAAGACTAAGTCTAAAGAATCAGTATTAGTGAGAGAACCTTGAGCCCATATAGGCTCGAGAACCAGATCTAACTCTTGTGTGGGAGTTGAATCAAAGTCGACCGAAGCTTGCTGGACTGTAGAGTACGCAACTTCTGTCCCAGACAAAGGCATGTCCATGCCATGGTGCCCTGTCCCTTCCATCGTGGCTGATGGGGAAGGAATATTCCACAGATCGTTAAAGTAAGTTGTGCGAAACGACGAGATTTGAAATATTTCGGCCCTAGGCTGGTCAGTGACAACCGACATGTAATGGACATTGCCGGTCGGAGGCGGGTAATTGAAAGTACCCATAAAAGGTGGGCACAAACCAACCCCTACATTAATGATGTCGGGATGAGAGTTATCAATCATTGGGATCGTGGATACCCCTGATGAAGGGTCAGGATGGAAGAAGGATAACTGATCAATGGTCACGATCCATCCCTCATGTGGAAACAACAAGACTCGGAAACCTATCGCGACCATTGCTTGCATAACGTACGTCCAACTCCTTCCTAACAAGAGTGTATTCAAGAGACACATCGACCACTTCAACTTTGACGCACATCGTCTTCCCTCCTAACTGCATGAGAAAAGAGGGGATGATTCCATGTGGTCAAAATGAATGACCGTCGAAAGCGGTAAGAAGGGTAGGTGATGGAGACAAATTGGGTTGGTCAATGGCCTTCCAACACGCCAAAGGCATCACGCATGTCAAGGCACCCTCATCAACCACCGTGCGGAAAATGTTTCGAGTAAAAGTTTTCATGGTGTAATCCCCTACTATCTGAAACGCTATGTGGTAAGGAAGATAGAGTTTTAAGTCAGTCGTATCAAGCATGATCGTTCCCGGATTACAAGTCTCAGTAGATCCTAAGGCAGCTAAAACAGCCTTTATCTAGGAAGGGCATCTCTGGAGGACTTCCAAAGATGACATCGCACAAGGGGTTTATGACAAATCCTCCACCACAAAGTAGTTTTGGGCAGCCCTTGCGTTTGGGTTGTGAAAATATTTCTTGAATGCACCTTTGGGGATGCGTGTCATTGTTTCTCCCAACATATTCTCAATATGGAGAGGAACATATGGGTTTTCGGCTTCTTTAACCTTCTTAGGGGTGTTTGGCATTCCGTATTCACATGTCCTAGTTTCTATGTCAAAGCTACCTTTCATCATGTACACATTTGCAGACGAAGGATTACTCGAAGACAGAAGGGGTCCCTGACTGGCCCCTTTCACGCTTGAAGAGGCTTGAGCTAAATTTTTCCCATGCGGAAATGGATTCGTTAACATGACAAGCGACTATTGTTCCAATAACTTCTGGGCCTCCGCAAGCCGAGGGCACTGGTGAGTCGGATGGTATTCCTTGCAAAGATTACAAGGATACTTCGACTTTTTCTTTTCAGTGTTGCCCTCACCAACATTATTTGTAGGTTTCTTATCCCCCTTACCCTTATTTCGTTGTTTCTTCTTTCCATCAAGTTATTGAGTGGCCTTTGGGTTTGTCGATTGCACACTATGTACATCTGACATATGAGTAGGGGGAGCAGCTGAACTAGTGATATGTCTAGCCACTATCTGTTGTATTGCAAATTGCTACAATTGATTCGACAACTGATCAACGGGCTTTGTTTGCGCTAAACCTACAATACCATCGGCATGTGGTCCAAACCTCTGTCTGGTCTTGTCAAGTATTGACCTTGGTGCATCCGACAAAACTTCATAAAGCAAACCAGACTGAGAGTAAATCAATTCTAGTTGGTGGGCTCTCATTATCGCTTCTTCCTCTGAAAACACCCCCGAGGTTGTGACGTCTTTAGATAAATGAGCTACCAAAGACTTAAGGAACCACTCTAGCAGGAGTGTTGGTGGGACTGACACTTTTATCAAACTCTTCCGACATCTCCATTCTCGGATGTGATTTGAGATATGGTCCACTTTTGTCTTCTCAAAGTTGGCCAACAATTCGGTACCGGCATCGTATCTCACAGGTAATTGGAAATGGTTTAAGAAAGTCATTGCCAATTCGTCGAAGGAAGAGTATCTTTAGTGGTCAAGTTTGATGTACCATTTCTCCGCACTCCCAATGAGAGTGCGTTGAAACAAACGCAACTGGATGGAGTTGTCTCTCAAAGAATTGGACGAGCACCATAAATGGAAGGTAGTCACATGATCGCCTAGATATTCGTTAGGATTGGCCTCGACATTTGGGATGTCCAAAGGCAACTTGATCGGCATAGGGGGCCAATGTGGATCGTGACAGATGAGATAATTTAATAACATTGTCAAGTCTGGCAAGTGCAGTGTTGCCAGAAATGGTAATTTGGGTTGTTGATTGTAACTAGGGAAAAAGGAGCCTGGAGTTTGGCTGGCACCAACTTTCTAGGAAAAGTTAAGTTGTTGGCCATGGTTATGGTAATAACCATGGCCATGACCAGCATACGGATTCTGCACTTGTTGAGATGTCATCGGTTGACTCCAGTAATAGGACGTAAAGGGTTGGGCTTGCATCGCATTCCAAGGATTTTGGGAGGGGTTGCCCCCTACTGATCCGACGGGCATAGGTGTTGAACCTTGCCCGAGGTTCCATTGGCTATGGAAGGGGTTTTCCCCTGTCGGCATCCCTGACAAGGGAACTGATCTCTGCCATGGATTCCAAGGTCTTTGTGAGGAAGGAATTCCTAAGTTTCCCCCCTATCCAGGAATAGTACCCTGTACAGGATGTTGTTTTCCATAACCGGGGTTGCCCTCGACCGAGATGGCAGCTGATGAGAAAGCGTTGTTACCAAACGCATCAAACAAAGAGAACGATGTCGAACCTACTGGCATGTTATAAGTAGGAAGTCCTTGACTACCTAATCCAAACGAACTATAGTTTACGTTTGGCCTGGCGGAGTGTTGGTGGGCACCGTCGAGCGAAGGGGACGAAGGAGGTATATGACCCCCTTCGTAAGGGAATGCATTATAGGGAGATGAAGTGCCCCCCATGGATCCTTGTAGAGGAGAGTTCGAGCTCCCTGCCCCCAGACCTAAATTCTGTAGAGTGGAGGAGGAAAGGACATAGTTCATAACAAAGCTAGGCATCCCATATGAAAATGGAGGGTCTGTCGCACTATGGGTGAATGGAGCATTGATCGTCACCATAGACGGAATCAGACCATTTCCCAAGGTAGAGGTTGTCGAGACCATAGTGGTCTGGACCGATGATGGTTAGTTAGGAGGCAGACCACCCCCTGTAATGAGAGTCGTAGAGGAAATATGAGTATTCCCTGAAGAAGTAGCAACATTGTTTTCCATCACTGCTTGTGACACTACCTGACGCTCGTCAGGTTGAACCTGTACTACGATGAGCACCCATAGATCAATGATTGGAGGGTTATACGGACCAAGAGCTTGCGGTCCAAGGTCAAAAATGATTTTTTCCTTCGAAATCAAATGTTCTCCTCTCAGATATTAGTCGAGCACAATTTCCTGTAACCCGGTCACCTCGAAAGACCCTTGCTGGTCTAGTTTTCGTCTTAGTAGTGGCGGGGGTGGCTCAAGATCAACCGGCGACAAGCCCAAAAGCCTTCGCAATTGGTGGAGCTCCTAATCCTCCATTGTGAGAAAAGATCAATGACACACTAGGGATTTCTATAATCATTTTAAAAACCAATACACACTAGAAAAAGTTCCTATGAGGTAAGACAAGCAGATCACTAGCTAGTTGGAAGAATAGTTACAACATCCAACACTAGAGCAACTTACCGGTGCAAGTGAAACTTGAATACAGAAGCACCTTATGGGTATAATCTGCAAAGTGTGGCCTGATGTCTACCCTAGGTACCACGGTATAGCCCCGCAGTCACTTGTGTAAGTCACTAAGATAAAGGCAACTAGGTTTCCAGCAGTGAGATGGGTACAGTCGACAGTCGGGTGGACCACAATGAGCAGGGTATCAAGTCTGAAACCTATCAAGGGTATAGAAATCAAGTGTTATGAAAGATGACTGAGGACCTCGAACGGATTCGAGACCCATGAAGCTCCGTGGAAAATGTGATCAACGAAATCCCAAGATAAGCCCTCTATATGTGTTCCCCACTACACTTGGTCCAGCTTTGGAGTGGTTATCTCCGCTACCTTTCCGCACACGACCTCATGTTTAGCCCATGTGTCAGAGGGGAGTCTCGGATAACTTTCATGGTTACTGGACTTTCAACCACTCCCTAGCTCAAACTCTTATGTTAGTTTTTGTAGTCTTGAAGAGTTTCCTCTCCAATCCTAAATCAAGGCTCTAGCTTAGACTAAATTGATGAACCCTTGAAACACAAAGTCTAATAAATTTTAATTAGGCGTTAATTTTAGTGGTTGTCTTAAGTCAAAAGGAACGAAAGTGAAACCAATGATGTTCTTTAAGAGATGAAAGAGAAGAGCATAAGATGATACTGGAAACACAAGTACTTCTTTCTTCACAAATAAAGATTTGCCAATTGAAACTCTTTCACCAAATGTTTTGTAACTACTTTTCTCAGATCTTTGAAAAGAAAAACTCAAAACAAGATTTCGCTTAACTACGAGCTACTTAATGTCCTAAGCATTCAAGTAAAGAACTTAAGAACACTTTATTTTTCCTTGGTAAACAAAGCAACTAACCTAAACTACTTTACCAAATAAAGCAATGAATTTTTTTTTTTATTGTTTTATGCTTCAAAACAAGAAATTTGAAAATGAATTTATTTTCTTCTAAATCAAAAAAGGGAAAAATATCGACAAGACAGGACCAAGAAATAACTTTTGGCCCAATCGCAGATCGCATGGAGTCACTGACAATACCAAACACGAAGATCCAAGCAGACTCACCAACTTGTCTAAAAACCCTATTAAATAAAACACAAGAAATCTTTTGATGAAAAGAAATCTATGCTAAGGTCAGACCTAGGCTATAAATTGCTAAAACAAAGACTAGGGCTAGTTCAAGAAGACCCCTGAGAAGTATGACTTCTGACAGGGAAAGGGATGACTACCTCTTCTTTGCAAAATATCTTCTCAACGTAGGCACGATATTGTCACTTCAACAACCAGCGTATGTAAGCGGGTTTTCCAAAGTCAGGGTGTGTATGCACGCGTGCAGGCCCACTACAGGCTATGTACACCTCTGTAACTCCTCAAAAAAATGAAAAAACAACAGTCTAGCACATGTAGGGAGTACTGGTATGGAATTTCAGCATCCCTTGATGACACAGAAGCTCATAGAAACTCAGAAAATAGTGAATGAACTGATTCAAAGCACCCAAAAAGAAATATCCCCAAAGACCCTAGAGGCTTCCCGAGTACGGTCACCAATTCTGCTATAGCGAGAAAACCCCTCTACAAACTACGAAAAGGGCCTAAATTGTAGGCACAGCTAACCTTCTAAAGTCTCCTACTTTTTTATCACTTTCCCAACATTACCCCACAATCATACATAAAAGACAAGAGAGAGGGATCTGGTAGGCCTACCTTAAACTCCGTGTCTGGTGTCGATCCCTTTATGCTTGGTTGTTTCCCGACTGCAAGTCTCCTCCCAAGGCTAACCTGCATTCATCAAAAGACAAACAAGAAACTACAATCACGCATTCTACATATGGATTAGTGGGTTAGACATCATAAACAAGAAATGTAAACAAATCATATAAGTTCAAGACGTCATTTGGCGGGATGGAAAAAGTACTTCTTTGTATTAATCTCACAAAATTTGCTTACAACATGAGACCGACATTTCTCCTTGAACTTGGTCCTGGGATCCTCTTCACCATGCACCAACTACTTCCACGTCTTCTTCTCCTCTTTAGTTCTCTCTTAGGGAAATGGTAAGGGCTTTACAATTGGGGCAAAGGGGGATTGATAAAATGGGTAGAGTTTCTTTGCTCTCGAGCCTCTCCTTGCAATGGGACCCCAACCCCTTCTTTTATAGGCCAAAAGGGATAGTAACAGTTAGCGTGACTGGCTATGGGCAGTCAAACGGTTAAGTAATGGCCTGGAAACTAGAATCCTATGCAAATTTCCACATTTCGCGATATTGACACATTTCTTGAGTGTACATGGGCTGTAGTGGCTCAGCAGGCATGTGTACATGGGCAGTAATGGTGCAGGGCATGTACACCTTCAAAATGATATTTTTTAGAAGAGTTTTTCAATAATGGCTTGGTAAAGATTGCAAGTTAGATGGCCTGATGCCAGGTATGCATGTCAGGTGCAATTTAGGGTTATAACACCAACTGCGCGAGCCTGTCTTGCACAGCGCCAATGTCATCCATATCTGTAAACGCTGCAATTCTTAAGCTACGAACCAAATATTCCATAGGTACCACAACTTCTACACCATAAACTAGATTAAAGGGAGTCTACATTGACACTGTTGGTACTCTCAAATACCAATCGTCCATGTTTACAATTCAAATCTTCATCAGCGTTGTCTCCAATATATTATTGAAAGCTTCAACCGTACCATTCACCTATGGGTGGTATGGCATGCTCTTCTGATGGTGAACTTCAAATTCTTGAGTCAAGGATTCAATAGTCTTATTAATAAAATGTGTACCTTGATCAATCATAAGGATCTTTGGGCATCCAAACCTGGTTATGATATCATCAAATATGAATCGCACAGTTGTAGTTCCACTACATTCCTTGACTTCTCTTTCTTTTGCCCATCTGGTCAAATACTTTGTTGCAGTGATTATGTATCGATCTCATGTGCGCTTCCCTGGTGGGTTGATAGGTCCCACGAAATCAATTGCCCATTTCTCAAAGGCTTTTAGAGTTAGTTGAGGTGCTAAAGGAATCTCATCTCTTCTGGAAGGTTTCCAAACTCTTTGGCATACATCGCAAGCTCTGTAGTATTCCTTAGCATCTTTGTGTAAAGTGGGCCACCAGAGGCCAGCTCTAAGAAACTTTTGCGTTGTTTCTTTCCCTGTGTAGTGTCCTCCTGTGATGCCTTCATGTTCTTCTGCCAGAATCAATGGTATTTTTGCCTCCATAACACATCTCCTCAAGATCTCATCAGGTCCCATCTTATATAGTTGTCCAGCTATAAGTGAAAAATTTGTAGCGCGAACTACCAGTTGTTTCTTCTGAATGACTATGTATTCTCGAGGTGCCATTCCTGTTGACAGGAATTGAACTATCTCGTTGAAGTGATCATCAACTTTTCTAATGGCTAGCAACTGTGCATCTGGTAGTGTATCCTCCAAATTGGTAGGTTCCTTTCCATGCTCTAATCTAGACAAGTGATCAGGTCCCTTGTTCATTCTCCTTGGTTTGACCACAATTTCAAAATCATATTCCAGGAGTAACAATATCCATCTGCATATTCTTCCCGCCAACATTGGCTAGTTGACTAAGTATTTTAGTGCAAAATGATCAGTGAACATCTTAAAATTTCCTCCCAACAGATAGTGTCAAAACTTCTGCAGCACGTACACCATGGCTAAACCTTCTCTTTCAGTGGTAGTGTAATTTCTCTCAGTTTTTGAAAGCTTCCTTATAGCAAAGGCTAACAGATGGTTAACATCTCCTACTCCTGGTTGTGCTAACACTTCTCCTAATGCAATAGAGGATGCATCAGTGTGCACATGGAATTCCTTACTCCAATCTGGGAAAACCAGAATAGGCGCAGTGACCATTTTTCGTTTCAGTGTGTCAGAGCTCTGCTGGCATTCCTCAGACCATTGAAACTGACAATCTTTCTTCAACAACTTCTCCATGGGTGTTGTAATTTGTGCATAGACCTTAATGAACTTTCTATAGTATCTGGTATGTCCCAGTGCAATTCACAGTTGTCTAACTGAAGTAGGAGGGGGTAGATCGACAATAATAACAATCTTAGATGGATCTACTAGTAGTCCCTACTTACACACAATATGGCCTAGCAACACTCCAAAGGGTGAAAAGAAGATGCACTTCTTCAGGTTCAGGGAAATATGGCATTGCCTGCACTTATCCAACATTAGTCTTAAGCATTCAATATGATTTTGTAATAATCTAAAAACAGTCCAATCATAGAAGAATGCTTCTAAAAATTTGTGTAAAAAATCCTTGAACGCTTCGACCACCACCCTAGAGAAGATGGTTGGTGCATTCTTCAAGCCAAAAGGCATCACTATGTACTAGAAAGAACCCCATTATGTTGCAAATGTGGTCTTATGGCGATCTTCCTTAGCAATCTTGATCTGGTGATAACCTAAAAATCCACCTATGAAGGAGTAAACTTCATGTCCTCCCACATTATCTAACACTTCGTCAATAAACGGTGTAGGGAATGGATCATGTAAACATGCATCATTCAGTTTCCTCAAGTCTACACAGATTATGATCTCTCCTGTCTTCTTATCTTGGACCACCATAGGGATAATCCATTCTGATTCTTCAATAGGTTCTATGATTCCTACTTCCAACATTATGTCTAGTTCAATCTTGACTTTATGTTTATATTTGTGATTCATTCTGTAAGGTCTCTAATTGATTGGCCTTGCATCTGGTTTCAAAGGGATCTTCATTTCTCCCATGGACCCTTTAATATCATTCATATCAGTGAACTTGGTTGGAAACAAGTCCTGATATTCATGCAGTAATTTTGTGATCTTGTCAATAGTGGCATCATCCTAGTAATCTCCGACATTTGCTAATTTAGGTGCTTGCTCCGTTCCAATGTTAACTTTCTTGGTTTTAATTGGTTGTCCAATGAAAGGTAATTCAACTTATGTTCCTTCTATGTCTCTTTGCCCTTCAGTTTCTGGGATGTTCACATTCCTAAGATCGTCATCTTCATCAGAATTGACATTGTAACAACCTTTCAATTTCTGAAGAGGTGTAGTCCATTCGTCCTCTTCTTGCTCCAAATGGAGGTTAGGTGCCTCCTCAAATACTTTTTGTCTTACAACTTGTAGAGCTTGATCTACTGAGGGGTACTGAATTTCAAATAATAATGTAGCTACAAGGTTCTGAGTCATACAGTACCAATATGAAGTGATGAGGTGCAGTTCTACTTGAAGATACCAATTAATAGGCATTGTGTCCAAAGTGTTAATGAATTTATGCACCCACTATTACTGACGAATGTTGCTCCAGACATTCTCACAACTTCACACATGGTCCTTCAGACAACTCTGACCTGTGTATCGAACTTCACACCCTTCGATTTGTTCTGAAAAATGCATTGTCATCAAAGTGCGACATTGCACCCAGTCCGCGATGTTCTTTTTGTGCGTTCCCCACCATCTCGTTGGTGTTGCTTTCAAAGCTTCGTCCAGTGCCAACAACCTTTGTTGTGCTCGTACAATTTCTTCAAATTATGATAATAATTTTTCTAAATTATTTAAACCATCAAATGTGGTCAGATTGCTTACTTTTGTGCCAATCCAACGAACTTCCCGAGTCAATCTAGCACATCTCTGTGCAGATACTTCATACATTTTGTTTTGTTAGTTCTCTAGTGCTTCTTCTGAATCTGGTGAGCATGCACTATCACTTCGCTGGCTTAAATTCCCATATGTTGTAGGATTAATGTAATCCTGATGTCTTGTTGTCAATTTATATATATTCTCTATAGCTTGTATGTGTGGTCTTCCTCTCTGATGGGTTTTGTGTATCTTCAACCTTCATCAAGATCCAGAGGTGCAATAACCCTAAGTACATCACCTTCAAATTTCATTCTTCCTTTCTTTAAGTCAACCACAGTGGAATTGTTGAAAGCCCAGTCAATTCCCAACAGTGCGGGATAAGGACAGATATCGTCAACTATCTCAATCACCTCAAAGTCCACAAACGTCCTTACCCCGTCGATGTCCATAGGGACATGATCAAATCTTCCAAAGGGGCTTACTGCCTGATGATTAGCCATCCTCAGTATGATAGGGGAATAAATCATCNTTTGATCATGTCCCTATGGACATGATCAAATCTTCCAAAGGGGCTTACTGCCTGATGATTAGCCATCCTCAGTATGATAGGGGAATAAATCATCTTAGGTTTTCCCATCAAGGCCCAGGTCTACTTCGTTTTGACATTGACTTCTGACCCTAAGTCGAGGACCACATAATCTATATCATAGTCTCCAATCTGAACATTCAAGTGTAGTTCCTTATTTTTCCTTCTCTTTCTGGATACTTGATGTACTTCTTTATTCAGTAGAGGATCTACTCGTCCTATCTCATACTGTCTGATCAAACTTTGTAGTTCTTGTACAACTCCTTCATCCTTAATCAAGTTAATGCAAGTACATAAGAATTCCATAAGCTTGCTTACCTCTTTTCCTTCTCCAGGCGCAACTGACTAATTGAATGCCAAAGGCATTCCACATTCTCTCACTTCTGGTTATGTCTTTGATGAGGAAGCATGATCTCTTCCAAACTCTCTTCTTGCTTGTTCAAAAGTTTGTTTTTCTTCCCTTGGATCAAACACTTGTGTCTTCTATGTAGCTCTTTTGACCCTTGATTCTTCTGTAGTCTTTCCTAGGGTCACTCTGTCTTCTCCTGTAACAACGCCTCCTCTAGTGATAACAACGACTCTAGGATCCTCTCCACGAGGTTCTACTGATATTAATTGTACTTGTTGATTTCCTTCTCATCTCTCCTGAAGTTTGGCTAATGACACAGGGCAATCTTCAATAACATGTTCAAATGAGTTGTAGTAGCTTCAAGTAGTACAAGGGTTCTTACAATCCCTTTCTAAATGTCCTGGTTGTGTGCATTTATAGCAAACGATCTGACCTCAACCTCGACCCATGCCTCCTCCTCGTCCTTTTCCTCTGAATCCACCGCGAGGGTTGAAGTTTCCTCTTTCTGGAGAGTTAAACTATGTATTATTTCCTTCATGTTGTATTTCACCTTGAATTCTATATGTGTCTCTTGATATTTTGTGCAACAGATCATAAGCCCTACAATCCTTCTCATCATGCCCCATAGATTTACAGAATGTGTAGTAAAGATTTCTAAGTGTCTAAACATATTTTTTCGTGTAATAGCATTCACGAGGGCGATGTCTATTTCTACATACCTCACACCAAGGTAGGGTAACCTACTTCAAGGGTCTTGGAGCTCCAGAGGCCAAGTACTCATTAAATAGGGGACAATGTTCCTTATCATGGCCTTCTTCTTTGCATTTGATACACCAGATGTCTTCTCTTTTATATTTTCCCTTGTCTTTCTTCATATCTTTGACCTGTAGAGATAGGCTAGTTAGATGACTCAAAATTTGACTCATACCTAAGCTGGATTCTACCATAGCGGTTGATTCTAGTTTCACAGTGATCTCTAGTGCCTCAACTTGTGAAGCGATCTTCTATTGCATCATAGGGACTCTGATGTGTGGCAAGAGGGAAACAATGAACCATTCTTTATTCTGCTCATCTAGAATCTGAAAACTCAAATGGCCTGTCAAGGTCTTAAATTTCTGATCAAACTCCCACACAGGCTCAACTACTTTCTGCTTTATTTCTTTCAGTTTTGTAATGCACTGTGACTCTGACTTAGGTTTCTTGAATTCGAAAATTAATGCATTCTTAATGACATTCAACGGTTTAGGTTATGCAACTCCCTAGATAAATTTCATGTACCCGCTCAGTGCATGATCTCTTAGGGTAGTACTAAACTGAGCTCTCTTAACAGTTTCATCAGTGACATTCTTAATACTCCACACATCTTCGCATAAGAACCAATGTTGATCAGGATCTTCAGATCCATCTCCCCTAAAGGTGGGTAACCTCATTTCATATGCCATAGATATTCCTATATTTCTTGACTGAGTATGCACTGAACCACTTGTACCAGTGCTCTGAGTGATCTGATAACTTAGGTTAATCTGGTTACTTAATGTTGTTAAAAAAACAAGAAGAGTAATAGTGCTTACTTCGACAGTTGGCGTAGTCCCTGAAGTGTCTAACTCTTCTCGACAAGGTTCTTCAGTCTCCCCTTACTCTGCCTTCGCAGACTCTGAATGTTCCTCGTTCAACAAATCTTCTTCTTCTCCACTGTAGAACCCTTCATCCCATGCCAGTGGCTCGTGACCCTGCTCAAACAAGTTCACCATGGAACTTCTCTAAATGATCTCCCACTGCGCGTGTGTCCAACCTCTATGTTGTTGTTGCTGTATGAGTTCTTGAACATTAGCCTTTCAATCTGACCAACTGCTGTATCTTCAATATGTTCTTCTCATGCAATAGCATATTGATCTTCAACTTCAAAAAGTGTAAAAATTTTCCTCTAGGTCCCTTAAAGAAATATCTCTCTACTTGGCTATATGACTCTACGCTGTCAATAGAAAACTTGATAATGTACCCTCCAATGGTGCTATCAAACCAGTGATCTACTTCTCTTGACATGGTGTTATCAACTTATTTGACCTTCTTCATCAGTGTCGACGTCCAAACCACAGGTGGTCGAGGTCTAATCTCAAACTGGGTATCTTCTAATCTGGCTAACCCCTCGTATAGCTCCTTATGAATTCCTCCAAAGAAAATATCGTGTAAATCAGTAAATATATATCTTCCCAACCAATCCTATGTTCTCAAGCTAGGGTTCTTGTTTTGAGCTTTAGTGAAGTCTCTCTCTTGTTATTCTATCCACTTATGAATCTCTATCTTCGATGGAAACCACCTTGACATTCCCTCAAGAAGATCTCGGTCCCAGAAATGGAACCATTTGTTGACACAGGGGCAGATCCAGGGTTCAACTCTAATAGCGTGCCAGCAAGCCCTAACTATTGTCCCTTTCGGAAACACCTACTAAGCATATGCAGTCTCACCCGAAGTAGAAATAGGGGGTTGCAGGACACAGGTGTCTACAACCAGAGGAAATGTAAAGTGGATCCAAGGCAAAAACACACATCAACCTAGTTATTCTCTATCTCATTTAAGCCTACTGCGCAAACTATATCTCAGTTCTAACACAATGATGCAATAATAAAGTAACAGGAAGCAAAAGAAAACAACATCAATCTCACAGAACAACAAGATATGCATGGTTCACCCTCTCCCTAGGGCTACGTCCATAGAACTGTGTTTCTTGATATCATATGAAAGCATACATTTCTATCTGCACTCTTAGCTTGCAGATCTTTCTCTCCATCTCTCTTCTCTCCCCTCCCCGCGCACCCAGCTACAGGGTTGATCTTCGCACCGAGCTAAAGATCTTATCGAATGTTGTCACACACACCACTTCTCTCGCTCAACAACAATAATAATCAACAACCTAGGTGTCAAAACCCTAAATACCAAAACCTTAGGTGTCTAAAACCCTGGGTCAACTTGACCCACTTTTTCTGGGCTTCGCTAGTCTGTGTTTCCTTCTTTTCTACGAGGTGCTCCAAATCAGCTATTGGTGGCTTTTTCTGCTTGCTGAGTTGTCCACGATCCATGTTCCTTGCTAATCTGTCTTCCTCGATCCTCTCGTTCAATGAATCGTTTTCCCTTACTTCGCTCCTTCTTTTCCTCTTCTTTGGCCACTTCGACCCAATCTCAGTCAATGTGTTTTCTGCGCAGTTCGTACTTCACCTTCTTTCCTTAATCTTCGCTTTCTTCCATAACCAAGGGCCAACAGTACGTTAGAACCCGCATTGAATCCAATGTTTGGGGTGAAAAATGTGAGTTGGTCAATGGTAACTATTTTCCCCCAATAATGGAAGCACAAGACTTAAAATACATATGAGACAACCTTGGCCATATTGTAGAACCAAGTACGCCTGAGTAATAGGTTGTACTCAAGAGGTGCATCGACTACCTCTATGGAAACATAGAGAGTCTTACCACTAAGCTCAATGGGAAATGCGGTGATAATCCCATAATGATGGAACACATGTCCATTGAATGATTTTAATATGGTTACAGACTTATCTAGCTTTAGAGATCCAATGTATTTCCAACATGACACGGACATGATACAAGTTGAGGCTCCTTCATCAACAACGATGCAAAGGATGTTCTTCCCCAATACTCTCACTTTGAGTTGAAAATTGAATTGGTGGGAAAGCCTATGATGAACTCGATCTAAATCAAAGTTAATCAAGCTCAACTCTAATGGATCAACCTCACCTATCATAGACAACAAATATTTTCGTTGTGCAGGGCATCTTTGGAGGACTTTGAGGGTAGACATGGCACATGGTGCCTGGGCCAAGTCTTCCACAATACTGTAGTTGTGGGAATCTTGTGTGTTTGGATTATGTGTCATACATTGAAGAACACCCTTTTGGGAGTGACGTGTTTAAGGATGGCTTCTCAATCTGAAGAAGGCCACTAGTCTGGGAAGATGAAGCAAACTCTTGTGTGAAAGGAGTAGTCTTAGGATTGTCATAGTTTTGTGCTCGAATTTGAAGGGAAATCATTCGATCACACATGAAAACTAAGCATTAGAGGATGACCCCTCATGCTGAAGGGTACCTTCTATTTCCCCTTGCGGAGGGGCAGGGTTTTTCGCAACAATTTGTTGAAGCTGGGGGGGGGAAGATGAGTTAAGACAACAGGTTCTTATGGAGGCTCGTGTTGTGCTAAGTAATGGTGTTCCTCATCCTTCTAAGGACAATGATGATTAGGATGGTCCTCCCTAAAAATAATGGATGGGAACCGACTCTTCTTTTTCTCTTTTATGCCCCTCCCCTCTCGATTATTTTGGGTTGGATCAACCCCTCGCTAAAGATTGGAGTTTTTCTTCTTGTTCCTCTTCTTTCCTCCATGTTGTTGAGGATTATTTGGCTGCATGGATTGCACCAAATTCAACTTAGAGGTCTAGGTGGGGACTGAGTTAGTTTGAGCAATAGGCACAATAGCCGACAGGTGTGAGGAAATAGACATGTGACCCATCTGATCAATTAGATGGCCCATAGATGCATGAGATACATAACCAGCCATACCATTGACATGGGGTCTTATTTTTTGTTTTCTCAGATTTGTTGACAGTCAAGGAGCATGCACAATGATATCATAAAGAGTGCTTGACTGAGAATAGATCAAGTCTAAGTGTTGGGCATGAATGATGGCCTGCTCTTCGCTAGTCACCCCTGTCATAGAAACATCCTTGGCGATGGGTGATAAGAGAGACTTCGAAAACCACTCCATCAGGAATTGGTCAGGAATATAGGTTTTGATCGTCCTACATCGTCGCCTCCACTCATGAATATTATCGAAAAATGTGGGTTGAGGTATCTTGATGCAATGATCTCAAGATATTTTTTCCTATCTCATACCATACGAGAAATTAATAATGCATGAGAAACTTCATATCCAAGCTATTTAAACTATTGAAGGAAGTTCCTTTTAGTTCTATGTACCATTTGGTGACACTTCCAGTTGGGAATATCTGGAAAATATACAACCATATAATATCATCCATAAAGGAGTTGGATGAACACCAAAAACGATATGTAATGATGTGTCTTCTCTCATATTTCCATCAAATTTTGATATATACATTAGGAGATTCACATGTATAACCAACTAGGTGGGATTATGGGAAATAGGGTTATTCGTCATACATGAAAGATAAATCAAGTCTAGGGTTTCCAGGAAAGGTAATGGCGTATGAGAAAATGAATACTAGGAATCAGGATGAGGATGAATCTCATTGAGTCTAAGATGAACCTTGCAATCCCCCTATGTTTTTTATTCTAAAAGGATGTGATGTTCTAGAAGGGTAATTTATCCCAGTAATGGAAGCACTCCCAAGAGCATGGTTACTCCTAGGACTATACATGCCCCCAATGGGGTTTCCCCCAGGGGTAGGCATAGATTATAAAGGAAAATTACTTCCTAAACCAGGACTATCCCTAAGGAAGAACCCCCTAGGCCTGGAAGTATAGATGAAGGGATATCCACCCAACTATGCAAATCTACCCTTAGGGAAAGGTATGCTAACCCACGACATACTAAATCCTCTAGAAACATTACTACCCCCATCTTGACTAGGAAAACTTGCAAACCCACAAGGTATATTTCACTCAGAAGGACAACAAACACTCAACATGACCAGGATGCTCATAAGAATGGCAGAGGTGGATGGAATTCCACTCCCCATATTGAAACCAAGGCTTTTCCCCCCACTGAAAGTAGATCCATATGTGGGCATCGAAACAAATGAGATGGGCATAGGAATGCTAGGAATACTAATGGGAGGAAAAGAAGACACGATCAGCTTCCCCCAAATGGAGGTGCCTGTGGCAATGGGCATGGATGATGTAGGTCCAATGGCACTCAAAAATGTTAAAGTGTACATCACTGGGATGACCCCATTCATGCTCGTAGATGGGCTAAATGGCTCAACCACAATGGACGAAACACTCAGACTTGGCATGATCTAAGGTTCAATGAACAAGGAAAATGACTCATTGAAAATTTCCCTCACCTGGACAAGCATAGGTGCGTCATGACCAATCAAAGGAAGGTTTAAATTAGGTGAAGGACTCTCATCAACCACTTTAACTTCAAAGACCAATCTCTCTTTGGATTGTTCGTCCATCTCTTCAAATTATTTGTCACCTATCTCATGTCGATTAAAAGGTGGTTGTACCTCCATGATGAGCTCAAGTCCTTGTATCTGATGAGACCAATGATGTGATTTTTCAGCCACGATGAATAGAATGTGTCAAAATTTTAACAACAATCAACCTAAGGCCAACTAAGACTCAAAATCAAAGAGAACACCCCTAACAAATCTAGGTAACAACAATCAAACCAATGATTTAGGGGGCCTTTTGAAAACCAACCCTCTGGGGGAGATGAAGTCCCCATAAGATTGTTTAGCAAAGGTATGAAGATAAGTTACGTTGATCTATGTGAAACAACCTTGACTGGTGCAAGTACCATTTATTAAGGCGAGCACCCTCCTAGGGAAATAGGATCGTGATTGAACATCTTCCCTAGGTACTATAGGCACATCCCACCTACAATCACCTATGTATCTACCTAGGAGTGGTCACTAAGGTTACCACCTCGTAATCACTGAGCGGGAGAATAGTTGCATGGCCAACCACATGTAAGTGCAGGGTAACTAAGCCCAAAGCTTGGAAATTACTACCTCACAGAGAGGTGTGGGAGCTAATGAAACCACTGTATACATAGTATTTGAAGCAATATAGCAAACACCAAGACAAGCAAAGAGGGGTAATATCCCTACGTGCCCCAATGAGACCTCGTGCTTAACTTCTGTGTTAGAGGAGACTCCTGACACAATGGTTGTAAAAATAGATTTATGCTCTCTTTAATGACTTTAGGTTTATTTTTGCAGCCTTGGAGAGTTCACTCTCCAATCCTATTCCAAGGCCCTAAACCTTGCTAATGTTGGTTTGCTAACAAAGAAAAGGAGTCTAGTTTATTTTATCATGAAGTCTTTTTCTTATGGTTTTTTTTAAGTTAAAGGGAAATTGATGAAACTTTTGGTGATGTTATGACTCTTCACCAACCACAACAATGCAAAGATACCAATTCAAATTGTTCAATTCAATGAATTCTAGCTATGGGAGGGAAATAGGCCTTTTCCTTTTCAAGTTCTTCAAAACAACCTCACAATCACCAAGAAACCATGCAATACATTCCAAGACCAAGATGAGGTCTTTAAACCAAACACAATCGTGCACTTTTTCCTAATGCTCAAAAGCTTTAGGCATGAAAATTTTGAATTTTGTTTCTGTTTTTTTAATTAAGATGTAAAAAATTCTCAAACCAAGTAATAAAAACAATTTGCAAACTGAAAAACCAACAATTAGAAAGCAAAGGCTATAGGAAATTGTTAGTGATGCATGGATGCACACTCCAATGTCTCTATCAAAATCACAACCCAAAATTCACAAGGAAAAAGGATCTAGCAATGTAAACTAAATTTCAAAAGTAAACTTAACCAAATGCAACCGGACAAGAAACACTACTAGATCTAATAAGATCTGTTGGGTACACAACCCAACTCAACAAGTCACTAAACAACAAGGAAAATGCAATAAAACAACCCAATCAATCACTCAAGCACACCTCAAATCCAAATCCAAGACTAAAGGTGAGACAAAAGGCTCAAACAGAGAGAGGATCTAGGCCAAGGGATCAATTACAGGCTCAAGAGATCAGATGCATCTAGATCTAATCAGAAGAGAGCTAAAAAAAAATCAAATCACAGTCCTATAGGTGGGGTTGCTAGTCATCAAACCTACAACCAGTGACCTTTTGTAGTAGGTCTCTAGTCATCTATAGTGCAACAAGCGACTTGTATCCCTATTGTCAATAGGGGACAAGTGACACTCTCCAAATTTTGGGAAAAATAAAAATATATGGCCCAGATCTAGATGATCCAACAGATCTACTCTCTGAGAGAGGGCTAAGGAATATAGAGACTGACTCATAAACATAGAACAAAGGTAAACAAGCAATTTAATTCAAACTAGAAAAAAAACAAAGATTCTTCCCCAACGGAGTCTCCGGTTATGTTGTGGAGAAATATTACCAATGGGATAGCAATATCTCCCTAGGATCTGCCTACTGATCTTAGAAAGACAATGGGCTAGACTTCTATGTCTTTCCTAGACACAGGAAAATAGATTCACAATTACACTAAGAAATGGTAGAATGACATACCTTGATTATGAAGGTCATCCTCATATGTCCTAGTTGTTGTAGTCTTGAATTTCCCTCTCCATCTCCTACAACCTGCTTCTTTCACACAAGAGACAAAACAATGCCTTGCTACTTCTCTTCATAGTGTTAGAATCCTAGATCTAGCTTGTATTTAATCTGATTTATGAAAGAATAAACCAGATATGAACATTGTCAAATTAAATACAAATATTTAGAGGGCAAAACCAATGATCTACTAATCAAAATGCAAGAAACACATCAAGACACATTACGTCAAGGTGTATATGCATTCCTCCTTGCCCCTTGCTCCTTGCTCCTCCTAAGATTTTCAAACAAGCTAGGCAACCTAACTGCAATTTATCTGGAATGGAAGAACACCTCTTTATTTTGGTAGC
>JASDQU010374554.1:72950-85516 GCA_032191745.1 Picea mariana
CAATTAGTGTGCTTCTTGAATCTAATCTCTAAGATGCCATTGATGACATAAACATATATTTCCTTATAGTTCGTTGCATAAAAATGTATAAGATCATAATCAATTGTGGAGAAATATCTAAATAGCCTACACACACTCTTTCAATTTTCCAATTTCACCTTCTAAACCAAAAATCTTGCTTACCTCGTCCTTCTTTCTCTTTTACAACTCCATTTATCCCATTGAATTTTATTTCCCCCCAATAATAATCTTCATAGAAACATTTAACAAAGCCTTTTGCTTGGTGTATTAGAGGTGAAGTCGAATACTTGTGGACTTATGAGGTGAATTTATTTCATGAAATTTTCCTACAAGTTAATTTTACAAAAAAATAATGTGCATATGCATGTCCATACTCTCTTTTCCTTGGTCATGTTTTTCCCTTCCTCCCCCAACATTTTGCAATCTACCCAAGAGCTCATCCATGAATACATGATAGATTGATAAACCAAAATTAAACAAATTAAGTTTGTTATTAAGGTATTTAAAACAACACACATCTACAAAATAGTGTGATTCTTTTCCAATAGAGTTGCACAACATTTATTACTGAATGCAAAGAAATTCATAGTAGCTAATAATTTTGGCTTTAATGGATGTTTCTCTTTCTTTCCAAAATAAGCCTAAGGATGTTAGAGATTGACATTCCTTCAAATACAAGACACAATATAACCAAGAACTTATAGGAAATGTAAAAATCCTATTCACAGGACCACCTCTTGCTCTTCTCCTTTCCCTCTACATCGTGCAATAACCAAAACATAGTTAGAAATGTTTTTAATAAGCATATTTCCATGAAAATTTATAGGTGTACTAGAGTTTCATTTTTAAAACATGTAATCCCATACATAGATGAACTAATGGTCAACTTTTTTAGTTCATCTTCTCACATTATGTCACTAGGACTATTTCTTGTGGCCATGGAAACATCCTAATGCACAAGGAGAATGCAGGTACCTGACAACTATGGAGTTAAAATTAAGCCCTTAGTATCACTGGCTCAAAATAAAAATAACTTTTCAAACTTTTTTATAGAGATGTTGGAATTTGTTGTCTTCATTCCTTTATCGTACTTGCAAATCATAGAGAGTTTATGTTAAGTTAATAAATGTTATTTTCCCTTGGAAAATAGATCTCCAGGAAATCATTGGGAACTTCCAGGAAAGCAAACAATGTAGACTTAGTGCACTTATGTGCTTAACCTAGTAGGGACATCAAGTGAGGCCCTCAAATATCAATAACATTGTAGAGGTATCCAACTCAAGGACTTGACCCTGAGACCTCCTACTTGTAATTAACAACACTCAACCACTTGAGTTAGACCACCAAGATTACTAAGTCAATAAATATTACAAATTATGATTGAATTGGGTAGTACTTTGAATTAATGTCTCTTTATGGCTTGTTTCACTCTCTATAACCCCATAACAAATGTAAGACTTTCATATAGTGGGTGAAGCCTCAAGCTATGCAAATCTAATTGAAGAGTAGGATGATACCTAGAAAAAAAATAGACAACACACGAGCCTACTCCAAAACCAATATTACTTGTCATAAGAAAAACTATGAAATCAACTTTATCTTTTGTTGAAGGAATAAAACGATAACAAATTTGATTCTTATAGTGTAGAAGAAAAAATGACAACAAAAAATGGTATAACATATTTTGCAATCATTGCATTCCAAGAAACCACATTTTGTTTATGCATTTTGTCAAACACTTGTTGTACATCCACTACACTGACATTTATCATATACACATCAATAATAGCATAACCCATAAACATGTTTGAATCAAATCCAACTTTGATAAAGTGGGCATGGACTTGCTTAACATCTTGTAGACTCTCCAAGCTCAAACACACACTTAAAATACTAGAAACTATGACTTGATCTTACCTCATAATGCCATGTTGCAATTTGTTGAAAATTTACAATGCCTCCTTAGTATGCATGTGTTGCACATACCCTATTAGTATTGCTAGTCCAAGTGATCACATTTTTCTCCAATATCTTATCAAAACTTTTGAGAGAATCATCAAAATACATATTGCTAGCATATCCTACAATCATCCTAACCCACAATAATACATATCATTTAGACATTTCATTAAACACCTGGCATACATCCTTCAATTTTACACGCTTAACATACATTTTCATAGATAAATTGTCATATAACTTATTGGATTGAATCCACTTATAATCATATGCGATTAGAGTCACTTTCCTTCACATATCGATTTTGACTTTATGCACTCCTATAAAAGACAAAATATTGAGTGTACATTCAACAACAATGTTGGTATCAACATCATTGTAATACTAAAGAAACAAGTAGATATATATGTGATTTTATAACTTCAAGCTTACAAACCTCAAGATGGCTAATATGTGTATGAATTTCATATTCTCTAATCTCTTATATCATTGCATGCAATCAAATAGATGGATAAAAGTTAGCAATTTTAGACCACTGTTGAATGGTAGATTGATTGAAAATGTAAGGTGTCAATCATGACCTTCTACAAAAGTAATTTGTTATAATATATATAAATATTTTTTTCCAAATGACAAACTCTGGGCTTTGTTGAGTTTAACATTATAATACCCTATTTTCATAGGGATTTGATTAATAAATGGAAAAATTAAATTAAAAGTGGTATTGTTTAGTTTGGGTACTTTCAATCAACATATATTTATAGACAAACCCTAACAAACAAAAATTACCTAAAAAAAGTAAAGTAGAAAAAGGTTCCAGTTCCTTAGATCGAGTCATTACTTAAGAGGCAAGCTAGGACGAGAATCTAAGTGAAAGTTGGTTGGCTAACATCGAAAGGTGTCATTAACAACGAGGCTAGTCCTAATTGAGCAGTTTTGACTTTCCAGTTTTTCCCAAGGATAGGGTGAGGTAGGAAGCTACAATGGCATATTCCTCAGGTAGTTCCAGTGGATACCCTATCCCGAGAGGAAGAAATATAAGGTTATAATTAGTGATGAGTTTATGAAGTGTTTCTTCAACATAGGTGGTTAGAAAAAAAAATGTTTTTGCAATGTAATAATAATACAAAGTTTTTTAAGTCACTTATTATTTAATCCAAATAATAAGCATAAAAATAGTCTTTCCAAATTACAAAATGATACAATATGGTCACTATGTCAATCATCTAGGGAGACCTATTATGTTCCTATGCTATATGCACCTTGTAGTGCCACTTTAATACAATAGCAATTCATATAAATAATTATATTGTACAAACATGTACACTACATGCTATTGGGTGTGGGTGTGGTATCCTGAAGCTTGGGCTCATCAATGCATATAAAATTAATTCAACATGAAACATCCTAATTAACATGATAAGGCATGTTAAAATGATTATTCTATTACAAATAAGTTAAATATTATTAATATATATTGACATAGTTATAGGTTAGTATATTTTTATTCTTATAATACTCAATTATGATCTCTATATTAGTAATGTATATTTGTATATGATGAATGACTAAAATTCATATTAGTAATGTATATTTGTACACGATGAATGGCTAAAAGTTAAATGATATAATATATAAAGTGGTACATTGAATGATAAAAATAATTAAAAATACATCACAGGTTGTAAAAGGAGAGGGACAAAAGAATGAGGGGATATGAATTCACAAGAGGGGAAATAAAGTGGGATTAGGGGATAAGAGGAAGAAAAATATTATTTTATTGCTATCTTATGTTGTTTAACCTTGGATTTATTAAGCCTTTGATTTATGTTTATCCTAAGTTATTAACCTTGGAATTATTTTGCCAAAATAGAGATATGTGGGCTTCTCATGAAGGCACATGGTCTCTCCCATGCATGCAAATATTATCCATGATTTTTGGTTATGCAAGGGAAAAATTGGTGTTCATTTTACCTAGATTTTTGTGTCTCTGAGCCTAAGCTTCCATAGGATGGCTATGATAAATTATGGAAAGCTACTTCCATGAAACTATTTATGAATTATGGCTATGTGAAGAGAAATTGTTGTCATTGAGAAAAAGTAATTAGAGTTGATAATCCATGGAGTCCCCAATAGTGAGATTTCATGTCCAGTCTATGTTGGAGCCTTGGGGGGAAAGTGGGATAGCGTGAGGCACTTCATGGTAGAGAAGGGGATACCATTCCTTGGGTTATTCAAGATGATGGGGAAAGAAGGTTAGTGGATTGGGATAACTATAAGAGTTAATAGAGTGTCAATTATGGGAATTGAGTTGTGTGAAGAGAGCTAGAGCCAACCATAAGAGATTTCACCCTTTTAGACTCATAGCCTTAGCTCGAGGGTGGACTATATTGTAGAGAGATTAAGTGCAATATAGAGCTTATGATTGGGTGGAACATCCTTCTTCTGCAACTAGTTGGTGGTTAATTCCTAGAAAGAAAAGCGTTCATTATTTATGTATGACTATGTCGAATTAATGTTATTTATGTTGGGAATTGAAATAATTTCTAGATGGTTCAATTATATTGCATGTTTAATCCTGCATTGTCATGTTTGCATGCATTAATTAACTAATAGTAGGACGGTGAGGAAATTGGTATCAGAGCAAGAAGTTGGTGGAAGTTTTTGGTTTCAATAAGTACCCCATATCCTCAACATAGTACAAAGGGTATTGGGTACGTTACAATGTGGTATTAGAGATCCTAGTTACAACATTGGGGTTGTATGGGCCATAAATTAGATTGTATACGAAGAAATTACAATCTATAAGACAAGTCACAAGTGTGTAATAAAAGGATTCATGGAGAATAATTTGTGAAAATGTCTAAAGCTTGCAAATGCTAGAGTAATGGATCCAAATCTTAGGTTGAGTATTATGAAAATGGTTGTGTAAGAAAGGATGAGTGAATTGGTGTGATATAAAGTTAGATCTCTTCAGGCCATATATTTGACAAAATTTTGTTGGAGAATAAGTATATAAAGATTGCAATGGTTAAGTTGAGAGATCTAATTACCCAATTGGAATGTTGCTAGAGAATTTCGACAGATTATGGGGGTGTAATTGAAGATAATCCCTAAATTTCAGTTAGTCCTATGTAAAAATTTGGTAAAAAATCCATCTTACAAGCCATATGTTTAATAAAAGGGCCAATGAATAAAAGATTCCTAAAGGCCTTAATTGAGAAATTAATGACTCTAAAACATTTGAATGTGTTTTTTAATACAGGATGCAAGTTGGTATGGAAGCAATGCAAAGAAAAATTGATGAAATTTTAAGTTCAGTCCGTGTAAAATTTGGACAAAATCTTGAAATTGGAAAAAATCCCCAATATTAGACAAGATACAAAGGTTCAATCATCTACAGTTGAATCAAATTTGGCAAGTAATGGACCGAAATTTGGTATGAGAGAAAATTTACAAAATTGATGGAATTTCTAAATTTTTTAATGAAGTGTAGAAAATTGGCTATGTGTTTAAATCCTACGTGGAGGAACCATGTGGAGTCTAAGACATAGGTGGTGGATAGGGAGGAGCCAAGTAACATGGTAAAATGGGCTAGCAGGGTGATGTGGAGGCATTAGGTTGCTTCCAAGTGGAGTCCATGTGCAMAGTAGGMAACCATGAGACATGGTCCAGGGYGAYARAGATAGGTGGGTGGGAAAATGGTGGTAAGTGGTTTGTGGAAGGAGGATGAGCGATATTTTGAATGGTTGAAATGCCTCTGCAATTGTTGTCAAGGTGATGTGTGTCCCCTAGGTGATAAGTAGTTTGTAGAGGCTTGCAAAGTGATAATTGAGAATCAAAGATGGGTCTCTTCAATCATTATGGAAGTGACATGTGGATGAGTGGTTTTGGATTATGTAGGGGATAGTTCTTTTTAATTTCATATGGGTTCAACCTGCGCAATTAATAAATGAGTACCACATGTCAGACATAAACTCATGATGTTGTAGGAGGTATATGGTATTGATGATGGTGGTAAGAAGATTAGAGAGGCATATGAAGTAATTTTGGAAACCACAGGTCAAGCTTCACAATCACTAAGTGAATGCCACTTGTAAAGAGGTGGTTTTGGAATCATGGAGGCAAGAGATCATTTTAACGACCTAAAACTTCAACCTCCGCAACAGATCTTGATTGTGTGCACAGGGACATGTGTGCTAGTGTTATCGCCTTAAATTTCACCCTACATTGTCAGGAAGGACTTAGAAGAAGATACCAATTGAGACACACCCTTCTGCTCAATATTCAGTGAGTTTTGTAGGGAGGTCACTAGTCATACCATAGACAACAAGTGACCTGCCACTAGTTATTAATGTACAACAAGTGACCTGTTAGTAGTCAGCAGTGGACAAGCGACCTCCTTTGTAACCTTATAGATTCACATAGTATCAAAGAGGTAAGTTATGGATGAGTTGGTTCTTCGTGGCATGAACCTTGGAAATCAGAACATTTGAGTCTCCATTGGTTTCTRGAAGATCTATAAKCTCTCCCAAGCCTCTTYTAAGAATCTATATGAAGAAGTCCAATCTTGAGCATGGGGGAAGAATCAATCATAGAGTTATGCTACCAAAATAAAGAGGTGTTCTTCCATTCCAGATAAATTGCAGTYAGGTTGCCTAGCTTGTTTGAAAAKMTTAGGAGGAGCAAGGAGCAAGGGGCAAGGAGGAATGCATATACACCTTGACGTAATGTGTCTTGATGTGTTTCTTGCATTTTGATTAGTAGATCATTGGTTTTCCCCTCTAAATATTTGTATTTAATTTGAAAATGTTCATATCTGGTTTATTCTTTCATAAATCAGATTAAATACAAGCTAGATCTAGGATTCTAACACTATGAAGAGAAGTAGCAAGGCATTGTTTTGTCTCTTGTGTGAAAGAAGTAGGTTGTAGGATATGGAGAGGGAACTTCAAGACTACAACAAATAGGACATATGAGGATGACCTTCATAATCAAGGTATGTCATTCTACCATTTCTTAGTGTAATTGTGAATCTATTTTCTTGTGTCTAGGAAAGCCATAGAAGTCTAGCCCATTGTCTTTCTAAGATCAGTAGGCAGATCCTAGGGAGATATTGCTATCCCATTGGTAATATTTCTCCACAACATAACTGGAGACTCCATTGGGGAAGAATCTTTGTTTTTTTTCTAGTTTGAATTAAATTCCTTGTTTACCTTTGTTCTGTGTTTATGAGTCAGTCTCTATCTTCCTTAGCCCTCTCTCAGAGAGTAGATCTCTTGGATCATCCAGATCTGGGCCATATATTTTTATTTTTCCCAAAATTTGGAGAGTGTCACTTGTCCCCTGTTGACAATAGGGATACAGGTTGCTTGTTGCACTATAGATGACTAGGGACCTACTGCAAAAGGCCACTGGTTGCAGGTTTGATGACTAGCAACCCCACCTGTAGGACTATGATTTGAATTTTTTTTAGCTCTCTTCTAATTAGATCTCGATGCATCTGATCTCTTGAGCCTGTAATTGATCCCTTGGCCTAGATCCTCTCTTTGTTTGAGCCTTTTGTCTCACCTTTAGTCTTGTATTTGGATTTGAGGTGTGCTTGAGTGATTGATTGGGTTGTTTTATTGCATTTTCCTTGTTGTTTAGTGACTTGTTGAGTTGGGTTGTGTACTTAATAGATCTTATTAGATCTAGTAGTGTTTCTTGTCCGCTTGCATTTGGTTAAGTTTACTTTTGAAATTTAGTTTACATTGCTAGATCCTTTTTCCTTGTGAATTTTGGGTTGTGATTTTGATAGAGACATTGGAGTGTGCATCCATGCATCACTACCAATTTCCTATAGCCTTTGCTTGCTAATTGTTGGTTTTTCAGTTTGCAAATTGTTTTTATTACTTGGTTTGAGAATTTTTTTGCATCTTAATTAAAAAAACAAAAACAAAATTCAAAATTTTCATGCCTAAAGCTTTTGAGCATTAGGAAAAAGTGCACGATTGTGTTTGGTTTAAAGACCTCATTTTGGTTTTGGAATGTATTGCATGGTTTCTTGGTGATTGTGAGGTTGTTTTGAAGAACTTGAAAAGGAAAAGGCCTATTTCCCTCCCATAGCTAGAATTCATTGAATTGAACAATTTGAATTGGTATCTTTGCATTGTTGTGGTTGGTGAAGAGTCATAACATCACTAAAAGTTTCATCAATTTCCATTTAACTTAAAAAAAACCATAAGAAAAAGACTTCATGATAAAATAAACTAGACTCCTTTTCTTTGTTAGCAAACCAACATTAGCAAGGTTTAGGGCCTTGGAATAGGATTGGAGAGTGAACTCTCCAAGGCTGCAAAAATAAACCTAGAGTCATTAAAGAGAGCATAAATCTATTTTCACAACCATTGTGTCAGGAGTCTCCTCTAACACAGAAGTTAAGCACGAGGTCGCATTGGGGCACTTAGGGATATTACCCCTCTTTGCTTGTCTTGGTGTTTTCTATATTGCTTCAAATACTATGTATACAGTGGTTTCATTAGCTCCCACACCTCTCTGTGAGGTAGTAATTTCCAAGCTTTGGGCTTAGTTACCCTGCACTTACATGTGGTTGGCCATGCAACTATTCTACCACTCAGTGATTGCGATGTGGTAACCTTAGTGACCACTCCTAGGTAGATACATAGGTGATTGTAGGTGGGATGTGCCTATAGTACCTAGGGAAGATGTTCAATCACGATCCTAGTTCCCCAGGAGGGTGCTGCTTTAATAAATGGTACTTACACCAGTCAAGGTTGTTTCACGTAGATCAATGTAACTTATCTTCATACCTTTGCTAACCAATCTTATGGGGACTTCATCTCCCCCAGAGGGTTGGTTTTCAAAAGCCCCCCTGAATCATTGGTTTGATTGTTGTTACCTGGATTTGTTAGGGGTGTTCTCTTTGATTTTGAGTCTTAGTTGGCCTTAGGTTGATTGTTGTTAAAATTTTGACACATTCTATTCATCGTGGCAGAAAAACCGCATCATTGGTCTCATCAGATACAAGGACTTGAGCTCATCATGGAGGTACAACCACCTTTTAATCGACATGAGATAGGTGACAAATAATTTGAAGAGATGGATGAACAATCCAAAGAGAGATTGGCCTTTGAAGTTAAAGCGATTGACGAGAGTCCTTCACCTAATTTAAACCTTCCTTTTATTGGTCGTGACGCACTTGTGCTTGTCCAGGTGAGGGAAATTTTTAGTGAGTCATTTTCCTTGTTCATTGAACCTTAGATCATGCCAAGTCTGAGTGTTTCGTCCATTGTGGTTGAGCCCTCTAGCCCATCTGCGATCATGAATGGGGTCATCCCAGTGATGTCCACTTTAACATTTTTGAGTGCCATTGGACCTACATCATTCATGCCCATTGCCACATGCACCTCCATTTGGGGGAAGCTGGTCGTGTCTTCTTTTCCTTCCATTAGTATTCCTAGCATTCCTATGCCCATGTCATTTGTTTTGATGCCCACATATTGATCTACTTTCAGTGGGGGGAAAAGCCTTGGTTTCAATATGGGGAGTGGAATTCCATCCACCTCTTCCATTCTTATGAGCATCCTGGTCATGTCGAGTGTTAGTTGTCCTTTTGGGTGGAATATACCTAGTGGGTTTGGAAATTTTCCTAGTCAAGATGGGGGTAGTAATGTTTCTAGAGGATTTAGTATGTCATGGGTTAGCATACCTTTCCTTAGGGGTAGATTTGCATAGTTGGGTGGATATCCCTTCATCCATACTTCCAGACCTAAGGGGTTCTTCCTTAGGGCTAGTCCTGGTTTAGGAAGTAATTTTCCTTTATAATCTATGCCTACCCCTGGGGGAAACCCCATTTGGGGCATGTATAGTCCTAGGAGTAACCATGCTCCTGGGAGTGCTTCCATTACTGGGATAAATTACCCTTCTGGAACATCACATCCTTTTAGAATTAAAAACATGGGGGGATTGCAAGGTTCATCTTAGACTCAATGAGCTTCATCCTCATCCTAGTCAAGGATGATTTTAAGGATGGAAATTTATTTTAAAATGTAGAAATCTTAGCGAATCTTACTTATCCTTCATATGCCAACTATAAATGTTTGACAATATTTTTGTAAAAATATTCAAATTTCTAAGGATTTTATATAGTTTTTATAAAATTTTGGTGATTTGTAAGGTAAAATAATTTTATCCTATAGAATTTGGGCGAATCATTTTTAAAATACCGAATCTCTTTTTTGGAAAAACCATGGAAAATTAGCCCATGAACGAAATTTAGCTCCTAAAATCATCCATGATCCTAGCATTCATTTTCTCATACGCCATTACCTTTCCTGGAAACCCTAGACCTGATTTATCTTTCATGTATGATGAATGACCCTATTTCCCATGATCCCACCTAGTTGGTTATACATGTGAATCTCCTAATGTATATATCGAAATTTGATGGAAATATGAGAGAAGACACATCATTACATATCATTTTTGGTGTTCATCCAACTCCTTTATGGATGATATTATATGGTTGTATATTTTCCAAATATTCCCGACTGGAAGTGTCACCAAATGGTATATAGAACTAAAAGGAACTTCCTTCAATAGTTTAAATGACTTGGATATGGAGTTTCTCACGCATTATTAATTTCTCGTACGGTATGAGATAGGAACAAATATCTTGAGATCATTGCATCAAGATACCTCAACCCACATTTTTCGATAATATTCATGAGGACGATCAAAACCTATATTCCTGACCAATTACTGATGGAGTGGTTTTCCAAGTCTCTCTTATCACCCATCGCCAATGATGTTTCTATGACAGGGGTGACTAGCGAAGAGCAGGCCATCATTCATGCCCAACACTTAGATTTGATCTATTTTTCAGTCAAGCACTCTTTATGATATCATTGTGCATGCTCCTCGACTGTCAACAGATCCGAGAAAACAAAAAATAAGACCCCATGTCGATGGTATGGTTGGTTATGTATCTCATGCATCTATGGGCCACCTAACTGACCAGATGGGTCACATGTCTATTTCCTCACACCTATCGGCTATTATGCCTATTGCTCAAACTAACTCGGTCCCCACCTAGACCTCTAAGTTGAATTTCGTGCAATCCATGCAACCAAATAATCCTCAACAACATGGAGGAAAGAAGAGGAACAAGAAGAAAAACTCCAATATTTAGCGAGGGTCTGCTCCAACCCAAAATAATCGGGAGGGGAGGGGCACAAAAGAGAAAAAAAAGAGTCGGTTCCCATCCATTATTTTTAGGGAGGACCATCCTAATCATCATTGTCCTTAGAAGGATGAGGACCACCATTACTTAGCACAACACAAGCCTCCATAAGAACCTGTTGTCTTAACTCATCCTCCCTCCCCCAGCTTCAACAAATTGTTGCGAAAAACTCTGCCCCTCCGCAAGGGGAAATGGAAGGTACCCCTCAGCATGAGGGGTCATCCTCTAATGCTTAGTTTTCATGTGTGATCAGACGATTTCCCTTCAAAGTCAAGCACAAAACTATGACAATCCTGAGACTACTCCTTTCACATAGGAGTTTGCTTCATCTTCCCAGACTGGTGGCCTTCTTTAGATTGAGAAGCCATCCTTAAACACGTTTCTTCACTCCCAAAAGAGTGTTCTTCGATGTATGACACATAATCCAAACACACAAGATTCCCACAACTACAATATTGTGGAAGACTTGGCCCAGGCACCATGTGCCATGTCTACCCTCGAAGTTCTCCAAAGATGCCCTACACAACAAAAATATTTGTTGTCTGTGACAGGTGAGGTTGATCCATCAGAGTTGATCTTGATTAACTTTGATTCAAATTGGGTTCATCATAGGCTTTCCCACCAATTCAATTTTCAACTCAAAGTGAGAGTATTGGGGAAGAACATCCTTTGCACCGTCGTTGATGAAGGAGCCTCAACTTGTATCATGTCCGTGTCATGTTGGAAATACATTGGATCTCTGAAGCTCGATAAGTCTGTAACCATATTAAAATCATTCAATGGACATGTGTTCCATCCTAATGGGATTATCACCGCATTTCCCATTGAGCTTGGTGGTAAGACTCTCTATGTTTCCATAGAGGTAGTGTAACATACCCACTACTTAAATAATAAAAAATTTCGTTCTTCCTCAAGGAACAGAATCCCCGAAGTCCTACGGGGGTCTAGGGAGGGCTAGTTCTTCCCTGTTCACCTCCCTGTGATCGTGGGTTAGGACCACAGGCCAAACAAACCAGGCGCCTTTCACAACTCGCGACCTCACGAATCGTGAATCAAAGGCCCTCCAGTCTTCTTCACAAATCTTCGATACCCGAGATCACGAAATGGGTATAACTTCCTTCTGTCAGCGTCCTCTACACATGACCGCCGGCTAGGCTAAACTCTAGCTCCTCTCGCTACTCGTGACTTCGTAAGTCCAAGTGTTGAGCTTTCATTCCCTTCTCCCACGAATCCCCGAGACACGAGGAGTCAACGAAGCATTGACTCCCTTCTCTAGGCAAGGCGGGTCCACCCGTCAATCACGCGGGCCCCACCTTGAAGTGTTTCCATGTGTTCTCTCATG
>JASDQU010374554.1:85616-114667 GCA_032191745.1 Picea mariana
GAATTTGCCATAGTTCTTGGCCAGTCTAGTTATATTTACAAGCTGGGGGAAACAGGGTGTTACAGGTAGTCGATGCACCTCTTGAGTACAACCTATTACTCAGGCATACTTGGTTCTACAAGATGACCACGGTTGTCTCATATGTATTTCAAGTCTCGTGCTTCCATCATTGGGGGAAAATGGTTACCATTGACCAACTCACATTTTTCACCCCAAACGTTGGATTCAATGCGGGTTCTAACGTATTGTTGGCCCTTGGTTATGGAAGAAAGTGAAGATTAAGGAAAGAAGGTGAAGTAAGAACTGTGCAAAAAACACATTGACTGAGATTGGGTCGAAGTGGCCAAAGAAGAGGAAAAGAAGGAGCGAAGTAAGGGAGAACGAGTCGTTGAATGAGAGGATCGAGGAAGATAGATTAGCAAGGAACATGGATCGTGGACAACTCAGCAAGCGAAAAAAGCCACCAATAGATGATTTGGAGCACCTCGTAGAAAAGAAGGAAACATAGGCTGGCGAAGCCCAGAAAACACGGGTCAAGTTGACCCAGGGTTTTAGACACCTAGGGTTTTGGTATTTAGGGTTTTGACACCTAGGTTTCGACCTTAGAATGTCCAAGATATATTGTAATGTATAAACAAGAACCTAGATGGGAGAAGAGGGGTTCACTGTTAGATTATGTGATTATGGTTAATGGTTGTTGATTATTATTGTTGTTGAGCGAGAGAAGTGGTGTGTGTGAGATCATTTGGTAAGATCTTCATCTGGGTGCAAAGATCAACTCTCCAGTTGGGTGCGCAGGGAGGGGAGAGAAGAGAGATGGAGAGAAAGATCTGCAAGCTAAGAGTGCAGATAGAAATGTATGTTTTCATATGATATCAAGAAACACAGTTCTGTGGACGTAGCTCTAGGGAGAGGGTGAACCACGTATATCTTGTTGTTCTGTGTGATTGATGTTGTTTTCTTTTGCTTCCTGTTACTCTGTTATTGCATCATTGTGTTAGATCTGAGATATAGTTTGTGCAGTAGGCTTAAATGAGATAGAGAATAACTAGGTTGATGTGTGTTTTTGCCTTGGATCCATTTTACATTTCCTCTGGTTGTAGACACCTGTGTCCTACAACTCCCTATTTCTACTTCGGGTGAGACTGCATCTGCTTTGCAGGTGTTTTCGAAAGGGATAGTAGTTAGGGCTTGTTGGTGCACTATTAGAGTTGAACCCTGGCTCTGCCCCTGTGTCAACAAATGGTTCCATTTTTGGGACCAAGATCTTCTTGAGGGAATGTCAAGGTGGTTTCCATCGAAGATAGAGATTCATAAGTGGATAGAATAACAAGAGAGAGACTTCACTAAAGCTCAAAACAAGAACCCTAGCTTGAGAACATAGGATTGGTTGGGAAGATATATATTTACTGATATACACGATATTTTCTTTGGAGGAATTCATAAGGAGCTATACGAGGGGTTAGCCAGATTAGCAGATATCCAGTTTGAGATTAGACCTCGACCACCTGTGGTTTGGATGTTGACACTGATCAAGAAGGTCAAAAGAGTTGATAACACCATGTCAAGAGTAGTAGCTCACTGGTTTGATAGCACCATTGGAGGGTACATTACCGAGTTTTCTATTGACATAGTAGAGTCATATAGCCAAGTAGAGAGATATTTCTTTAAGGGACCTCGAGGAAAATTTTTACACTTTTTGAAGTTGAAGTTCAAGATGCTATTGCATGAGAAGAACATATTGAAGATACAACAGTTGGTCAGATCGAAAGGCTAATGTTCAAGAACTCATACAACAACAACACAGAGGTTGGACACACGTGCAGTGGGAGATCATTTAGAGAAGTTCCATGGTGAACCTGTTTGAGCAGGGTCACAAGCCACTGGCATGGGACAAAGGGTTCTACAATGGAGAAGAAGAAGATTTGTTGAATGAGGAACATTCAGAGTCTGCGAAGACAGAGTAAGGGGAGACTGAAGAACCTCACCGAGAAGAGTCAGACACTTCAAGGACTTCGCCAACTGTGGAAGTAAGTACTATTACTCCTCCTGTTGTTTTAGCAACATTAAGTAACTAGAGTAACCTAAGTTATCATATCACTCAGAGCACTGGTACAAGTGGTTCAGTGCATACTCAATCAAGAAATCTAGGAATATCTATGGCATATGAAATGAGGTTACCCACCTTTAGGGGAGATGGATCTGAAGATCCTGATTAGAATTGGTTCTTATGGGAAGATGTGTGGAGTATTAAGAATGTCATTGATGAAACTGTCAAGAGAGCTCAGTTTAGTACTACCCTAAGAGATCACGCACTGAGCGAGTACATGAAATTTGTCTAGGGAGTTGCATAACCTAAACCGTTGAATGCCATTAAGACTGCATTAATTTTTGAATTCAAGAAACCTAAGCCAGAGTCACAGTGCATTACAAAACTTAAAGAAATAAAGTAGAAAGTAGTTGAACCTGTGTGGGAGTTTGATCAAAGGTTTAAGACCTTGACATGCCATTTGAGTTTTCAGATTCCAGACAAGCAGAATAAAGAATGGTTCATTGTTGCCCTTTTGCCACACATCAGAGTCCCTCTGATGCAACAAAAGATCGCTTCGTAGGCTGAGGCACTAGAGATCACCGTGAAACTAGAATCAACCGCTATGGTAGAATCCAACTCAGGTATGAGTCAAATTTTGAGTCATCTAACTAGCCTATCTCTATAGGTCAAAGATATGAAGAAAGAAGAGGGAAAAGATAAAAGAGAAGACATCTGGTGTATCAGATGCAAATCAAAAGGCCATGATAAGGAACACTATCCCCTATTTAATGAGTACTTGGCCTCTGGAGCTCCAAGACCCTTGAAGTAGGTTACACTACCTTGGTGTGAGGTATGTAGAAATAGACATCGCCCTCGTGAATGCTATTACATGAAAAAATATGTTTAGACACCTACAAATATTTACTTCACATTCTGTAAATACATGGGGCATGATGAGAAGGACTATAGGGATTATGATCTATTGCACAAAAGATCAAGAGACACATATAGAATTCAAGGCGAAATAAAACAGGAAGGAAATAATACACAGTTTAACTCTCCAGGAAGAGGAAACTTCAACCCTTGCGGTGGATTCAGAGGAGGAGGAGGAGGAGGCATGGGTCGAGGTCGAGGTTAGATCATTTTCTATAAATGCGCACAACCAGGACATTTAGAAAGGGATTATCAGAACCATTGTACCACTTGCAGCTACTGCAACTTGTTTGAACATGTTATTGAAGATTGCCTTGTGTTGTTAGCCAAACTTCAGGAGAGATGAGAAGGAAATCAACAAGTGCAATTAATATCAGTAGAACCTCATGGAGAGAATCCTAGAGTCGTTGTTATCACTAGAGGAGGCGTTGTTACAGGAGAAGACAGAGTGACCCCAGGAAAGACTACAGAAGAGTCAAGGGTCAAAAGAGATGCAAAGAAGACACAAGTGTTTGATCGAAGGGAAGAAAAACAGACTTTTAAACAAGCAAGAAGAGAGTTTGGAAGAGATCAGGCTTCCTCATCAAAGACACAACCAGAAGTGAGAGAATTTGGAATTCCTTTGGCATTCAATCATTCAACTACACCTGGAGAAGGAAAAGAGGTAAGCAAGCTTATGGAATTCTTATGTACTTGCATTAACTTGATTAAGGATGAAGGAGTTGTACAAGAACTACAAAGTTTGATCAGACAGTATGAGATAGGACGGGTAGATCCTCTACTGAATAAAGCAGTACATCAAGTATCCAGAAAGAGAAGGAAAAATAAGGAACTACACCTGAATGCTCAGATTGGAGATTATGATATAGATTATGTGGTCCTCGACTTAGGGTCAGAACTCAATGTCAAAATGAAGCTGACCTAGGCCTTGATGGGAAAACCTAAGCTGATTTATTCCCCTATCAGACTGAGGATGGCTAATCAATAGGTAGTAAGCCCCTTTGGAAGATTGGATCATGTCCCTATGGACATCGACAGGGTAAGGACATTTGAGGACTTTGAGGTGATTGAGATAGTTGACGATATCTGTCGTTATACCGCGCTGTTGGGAATTGACTGGGCTTTCAACAATTCCACTGTGGTTGACTTAAAGAAAAGAAGAATGACATTTGAAGGTGATGTCCTTAGGGTTATTGCATCTCTGGATCCTGATGAAGGTTGAAGATACACAAAACCCATCAGAGTGGAAGACCGCACATACAAGCTAGAGAATATATATAAATTGACAACAAGACATCAGGATTACATTAATCCTACAACATATGGGAATTTAAGTTGGCGAAGTGATAGTGCATGCTCATTAGATTCAGAAGAAGCACTATAGAACTGATAAAACAAAATGTATGAAGTATCTGCACGGAGATGTGCTAGATTGACTTGGGAAGTTCGCTGGATTGACACAGAAGTAAGCAATCTGACCACATTTGATGGTTTAAATAATTTAGAAAAATTATTATCAGAATTTGAAGAAATTATACCAGCACAACAAAGGTTGTTGGCACCAGACGAAGATTTGAAAGCAACACCAACGAGATGGTGGGGAACGCACAAAAAGAACATCGCGGACTAGGTGCAGGGATGATTTTAAGGATGGAAATTTATTTTAAAATGTAGAAACCTTGGAGAATCTTACTAATCCTTCGTATGCCAACTATAAATGTTTGGCGATATTTTTGTAAAAATATTCAAATTTCTAAGGATTTTATATAGTTTTTATAAATTTTTGGTGATTTTTAAGGTAACATAATTTAATTCTATAGAATTTGGGTGAATCATTTTTAAAATAGCGAATCTCGTTTTTGGAAAAACCATGGAAAATTAGCCCTCGAGCGAAATTTAGCCCCTAAAATCATCCATGACTGGGTGCAATGTCGCACTTTGATGACAATGCATTTTTTAGAACAAATCGAAGGGTGCAAAGTTTGATACACAGGTCAGAGTTGTCCGAAGGACCATGTGTGAAGTTGTGAGGATGTCTGGAGCAACATTCCTCGGGAACAATGGGTGCATAAATTCATTAACACTTTGGACACAATGCCTATTAATTGGTATCTTCAAGCTGAACTGCACCTCACCACTTCAAATTGGTACTGTATGACTTAGAACCTTGTAGCTACATTATTATTTGAAAGTCAATACCCCTCAATAGATCAAGCTCTACAAGTTGTAAGACAAAAAGTATTTGAGGAGGCACCTAACCTCCATTTGGAGCAAGAAGAGGATGAATGGAATACACCTCTTCAGAAATTGAAAGGTTGTTACAATGTCAATTCTGATGAAGATGACAATTCGAGGAATGTGAAGATCCCAGAAACTGAAGGACAGAGAGACGTAGAAGGAACATGAGTTGAATTACCTTTCATTGGACAACCAATTAAAACCAAGAAAGTTAACATTGGAATGGAGCAAGCACCTAAATTAGCAAATGCCAGAGATTACTGGGATGATGCCACTATTGACAAGATCACAAAATTACTACATGAATATTAGGACTTGTTTCCAGCCAAGTTCACTGATATCAATGGCATTAAAGGGTCCATGGGAGAAATGAAGATCCCTTTGAAACTAGATGCAAGGCCTATCAATTAGAGACCTTACAGAATGAATCACAAATATAAACATAAAGTCAAGATTGAACTAGACAGAATGTTGGAAGCATGAATCATAGAACCTGTTGAAGAATCAGAATGGATTAGCCCTATGGTGGTCCAAGATAAGAAGATAGGAGAGTTCATAATCTGTGTAGACTTGAGGAAACTGAATGATGCATGTTTACATGATCCATTCCCTACACCGTTTATTGACGAAGTGTTAGATAATGTGGGAGGACATGAGGTTTACTCCTTCATAGGTGGATTTTTAGGTTATCACCAGATCAAGATTGCTAAGGAAGATCGCCATAAGACCACATTTGCAACATAATGGGTTTCTTTCCAGTACATAGTGATGCCTTTTGGCTTGAAGAATGCACCAACCATCTTCTCTAGGGTGGTGGTCGAAGCGTTCAAGGATTTTTTACACAAATTTTTGGAAGCATTCTTCTATGATTGGACTGTTTTTAGATTATTGCAAAATCATATTAAATGCTTAAGACTAATGTTGGATAAGTGTAGGCAATGCCAAACTTCCCTGAACCTGAAGAAGTGCTTCTTCTTTTCACCCTTTGGAGTGTTGCTAGGCCATATTGTGTGTAAGTAGGGACTACTGGTAGATCCATCTAAGATTGCCATTATTGTTGATCTACCCCCTCCTACTTCAGTTAGACAGTTGTGAATTGCACTGGGACATACTGGATACTATAGAAAGTTCATTAAGGTCTATGCACAAATTACAACACCCATGGAGAAGTTGTTGAAGAAATATTGTCAGTTTCAATGGTCAGAGGAATGCCATCATAGCTTTGACACACTGAAACGGAAAATGGCCACTGCGCCTATTCTGGTTTTCCCAGATTGGAGTAAGGAATTCCATGTGCACATCGATGCATCCTCTATCACATTAGAAGAAGTGTTAGCACAACCAGGAGCAGGAGATATTAACCATCTGTTAGCCTTTGCTAGAAGGAAGCTTTCAAAAACTGAGAGAAATTACACTACCACTGAAAGAGAAGGTTTAGCCATGGTGTACGTGCTGCAGAAGTTTCGACACTATCTGTTGGGAGGAAATTTTAAGATGTTCACTGATCATTTTGCACTAAAATACTCAGTCAACAAGCCAATGTTGGGGGGAAGAATATGTAGATGGATACTGTTATTCCTGGAATATGATTTTGAAATTGTGGTCAAACCAGGGAGAATGAACAAGGGACCTGATCACTTGTCCAGATTAGAGCATGGAAAGGACCCTACCAATTTGGAGGATACGCTACCAGATGCATATTTGCTAGCCATTATAAAATTTAATGATCACTTCACCGAGATAGTTCAGTTTCTGTCAACAGGAATGGCACCTCGAGAATACATAGTCATTCAGAAGAAACAATTGGTAGTTTGCACTACAAAATTTTCACTTATAGCTGGACAACTATATAAGATGGGACCCGATGAGATCTTGAGGAGATGAGTTATGGAGGCAAAAATACCATTGATTATGGCAGAAGAACATGAAGGCATCACAGGAGGACACTACGCAGGGAAAGAAACAATGCAAAAGTTTCTTAGAGCTGGCCTCTGGTGGCCCACTTTACAAAAAGATGCTAAGGAACACTACAAAGCCTACTATGTATGCCAAAGAGTTGGGAAACCTTCTAGAAGAGATGAGATTCCTTTAGCACCTCAACTAACTCTAAAAGCCTTTGAGAAATGGGCAATTGATTTCGTGGGACCTATCAACCCACCAGGGAAGCGCACATGAGCTCGATACATAATCACTGCAACAGAGTATTTGACCAGATGGGCAGAAGCAAGAGCAGTCAAGGAATGTAGTGGAACTACAGCTGCGCGATTCATATTTGATGATATCATAACCAGGTTTGGATGCCCAAAGATCCTTATGATTGATCAAGGTACACATGATTTTATTAATAAGACTATTGAATCCTTGACTCAAGAATTTGAAGTTCACCATCAGAAGAGCACACCATACCACCCATAGGTGAATGGTACAGTTGAAGCTTTCAATAATATATTGGAGACAACACTGATGAAGATTTGAATTGTAAACATGCATGATTGGTATTTGAGAGTACCAACGGTGTTATGGGCCTATAGAACCACTTACAAGAAGCTGTCAATGTAGACTCCCTTTAATCTAGTTTATGGTGTAGAAGTTGCGGTACCTATGGAATATTTGGTTCCTAGCTTAATAATTGCAGCATTTACAGATATGGATGACATTGGCGCTGTGCAAGACAGGCTCGCACAGTTGGTGTTATAACCCTAAATTGCACCTGACATGCATACTTGGCATCAGGCCATCTAACTTGCTATCTTTACCAAGCCATTATTGAAAAACTCTTCTAAAAACCATCATTTTGAAGGTGTACACGCCCTGCACCATTACTTCCCATGTACACACGCCTGCTGAGCCACTACAACCCGCGTACACTCAAGAAATGTGTCAATATCGCGAAATGTGGAAATTTTCATAGGATTCTAGTTTCCAGGCCATTACTTAACCGTTTGACTACCCATAGCCACTCACCCTAACCGTTACTGTCCCTTTTTTCCTATAAAAGAAGGGGTTGGGGTCCCATTGCAAGGAGAGGCTCGAGAGCAAAGAAACTCTACCCATTTTATCAATCCCCCTTTGCCCCAATTGTAAATCCCTTACCATTTCCCTAAGAGAGAACTGAAGAGGAGAAGAAGAAGTGGAAGAAGTTGGTGCATGGTGAAGAGGAGCCCATGACCAAGTTCAAGGAGCAATGTCGGTCTCATGTTGTAAGCAAATTTTGTGAGATTAATATAAAGAAGTACTTTTTTCGTCCCGCCAAATGACGTCTTGAACTTATATGATTTGTTTACATTTCTTGTTTATGATGTGTAACCCACTAATCCATATGTAGAATGCATGATTGTAGTTTCTTGTTTGTCTTTTGATGAATGCAGGTCAGCCTTGGGAGGAGACTTGCAGTCGGGAAACAACCAAGCGCAAAGGGATCAACACCAGACACAAAGTTTAAGGTAGGCCTATCGGATCCCTCTCTCTTGTCTTTTATGTATGATTGTGGGGTAATGTTGGGATAGTGATAAAAAGTAGGAGACTTTATAAGGTTAGCTCTGCCTACAATTTAGGCCCTTTTTGTAGTCCGTAGAGGGGTTTTCCCGCTATAGCAGAATTGGTGACCGTACTAGGGAAGCCTCTAGGGTCTTTGGGGATATTTCTTTTTGGGTGCTTTGAATTAGTTCATTCATTATTTTCTGAGTTTCTATGTCATCAAGGGATGCTGATATTCCATACCAGTACTCGCTACATGTGCTAGACTGTTGTTTTTTCATTTTTTTGAGGAGTTATAGATGTATACGCAGCCTGTAGTGGGCCTACACGCGTGCATACACACCCTGACTTTGGACAACCCACTTACATACGCTGGTTGTTGAAGTGACAATAGCGTGCCTATGTTGAGAAGATATTTTGCAAAGAAGAGGTAGTCATCCCCTTCCCTGTCAGAATTCATACTTCTCATGGGTCTTCTTGAACTAGCCCTGGTCTCTGTTTTAGCAGTTTATAGCCTAGGTCTAACCTTAGCATAGATTTCTTTTCATCAAAATATTTCTTGTGTTTTCTTTAATAGGGTTTTTAGACAAGTTGGTGAGTCTGCTTGGATCTTCCTGTTTGGTATTGTCAGTTACTCCCTGTGATCTGCGATTGGGCTAGAAGTTATTTCTTGGTCCTGTCTTGTCGATATTTTTCCCTTTTTTGCTTTAGAAGAAAATAAATTCATTTTCAAATTTTTTGTTTTGAAGCATAAAACAATAAAAAAAAAACTTTCATTGCTTTGTTTAGTAAAGTAGTTTAGGTTAGTTGCTTTGTTTACCAAGGAAAAATAAAGTGTTCTTAAGTTCTTTACTTGAATGCTTAGGACATTAAGTAGCTCGTAGTCAAGCAAAATCTTGTTTTGAGTTTTTCTTTTCAAAGATCTGAGAAAAGTAGTTACGAAACGTTTGGTGAAAGAGTTTCAATTGACAAATCTTTATTTGTGAAGAAAGAAGTACTTGTGTTTCCAGTATCATCTTATGCTCTTCTCTTTCATCTCTTAAAGAACATCACTGGTTTCACTTTCGTTCCTTTTGAATTAAGACAACCACTAAAATTAATGCCTAATTAAAAGTTATTAGACTTTGTGTTTGAAGGGTTCATCAATTTAGTCTAAGCTAGAGCATTGATTTAGGATTGGAGAGGAAACTCTTCAAGGCTACAAAAACTAACATAAGAGTCTGAGCTAGGGAGTGGTTGAAAGTCTAGTAACCGTGAAAGTTATCTGAGACCCCCCTCTGACAGATGGGCTAAACATGAGGTCACGTGTGGAAAGGTAGTGGAGATAACCCCTCCAAAGCTGGACCAAGCATAGTGGGGAATGCATATAGAGGGCTTATCTTGGGATTTCGTTGATCGCATTTTCCACGGAGCTTTGTGAGTCTCGAATCCATTCGAGGTCCTCAGTTGTCTTCCAGAACACTTGATTTCTATACCCTTGATAGGTTTCGGGCTTGATACCATGCTCATTATGGTTCACCCGACTATCGACTGTACCCGCCTAGTGATTGTACGCATGCTGGCAACCTAGTTGCCTTTATCTTAGTGACTTACATAGGTGACTGCGGGGGTATACCGTGGTACCTAGGGCAGACATCAGGCCACACTTTACAGAGCATATCCATAAGGATCTTCCGTATTCGAGTTTCACTTGCACCGGTAAGTTGCTCTAGTGTTGGTTTTTGTAACTATTCTTCCAACTAGCTAGTGATATGCTTGTCTTACCTCATAGGAACTTTTTCTAGTGTGTGTTGGTTTTTAAAATGATTATATGAAGCCCTAGTGTGTCACTGATCTTCTCTCACAGTGGAGGATTAGGAGCTCCGCCAATCACGAAGGATTTTGGGCTTGCCACCGGTTGATCTTGAGCCACCCCCGCCACTACTAAGGAGAAAAATAGACCAGCAAGGGTCTTTCGAGGCGACCGGGTTACAGGAAACTGTGCCTGACTAATCTCTGAGAGGAGAACATTCAATTCCGGAGGAAACAATCATTTTTGACTTTGGACTGCAAGCTCTTGGTTCATATAACCCTCCAATCACTGAGCTATCGGTGCTCATCGTAGTACAGGTTCAACTTGACGAGCGTTAGGTAGTGTCACAAGCAGTGATGGAAAAAAATGTTGCTACTTCTTCTGGGAATACTCATATTTCCTCTACGACTATCATTACAGGGGGTGTTCTGCCTCCTAACCAACTGTCACCGGTCTAGACCATTATGGTCTCGATAGCCTCTACCTCAGGAAATGGTCCAATTTCGTCTATGGTGACGATCACTACTCTGTTCACCCAGAGTGCGACAAACCCTCCGTTTTCATACAGGATGCCTAGCTTTGTTACCAACTTTGTCCTTTCCTCCTCCACTCTACAGAATTTAGGTTTGGGGGCAGGTATCTCGAACGCTCCTCTGCAAGGATCCATTGGGGGCACTTCAGCTCCCTATAATGCGTTCCCTTATGAAGGGGGTCATATACCTCCTTCATCCCGTTCGCTCGACGGTGCCCACCAGCACTTCGTTGGGTTGAACGTAAACTATAGTTCGTTTGGATTAAGTAGTCAAGAACTTCCTACTTATAACATTCCAGTAGGTTCGACATCGTTCTCTTTGTTCGACGCGTTTGGTAACAATGCTTTCTCATCAGCTGCCATCTCGTCCGGGGGCAACCCCGGTTATGGACAACAACATCTTGTACAGGGTACTATTCCTGGACAGGGGGAAAACTTAGGAATTCCTTCCTCACAAAGACCTTGGAATCTGTGGCAGGGATCAGTTCCCTTGTCAGGGATGCCAACAGGGAGAAACCCCTTCCATAGCCAATGGAAGCTCGGGCGAGGTTCAACACCTATGCCCATCGGATCAGTAAGGGGCAACCCCTCCCAAAATCCTTGGAATGCAACGCAAGCCCAACCCTTTACGTCATATTACGGGAGTCAGCCAATGACATCTCAACAAGCGCAGAATTCGTATGTTGGTCATGGCCATGGTTATTACCATAACCATGGCCAACAACCTAACTTTTCCTGGAAAGTTGGTGCCAGCCAAACTCCAGGCTCCTTTTTCCCTGGTTACAATCAACAACCCAAATTACCATTTCTGGCAACACTGCACTTGTTAGACTTGACAAGGTTATTAAATGACCCCATCTATCATGATCCACATTGGCCCCCTATGCCGACCAAGTTGCCTTCGGACATCCTAAAGTTCGAGGCCAAGCCTAACGAAGATCTAGGCGATCATGTGACTACCTTCCATTTATGGTGCTCATCCAATTCTTTGAGAGACGACTCCATCCAGTTGTGTTTGTTTCAACGCACTCTCATCGAGAGTGCAGAGAAATGGTACATTGAGCTCGACCGCTAAAGATACTCTTCCTTCGGTGAATTGGCAATGACTTTCTTAAACCATTTCCAATTACCTGTGAGATACGATGCCGGTACCGAATTGTTGGCCAACTTTGAGCAGGCAAAAGCGGACCATATCTCATATCACATCCAAGAATAGAGACGCCGGAAGAGTTTGATAAAAGTGTCAGTCCCACCAGCATTCCTGCTAGAGTGGTTCCTTAAGTCTTTGGTACCTCAGTTATCTAAAGACGTTGCAACCTCGGGGGTGTTTTTAGAGGAAGAAGCGATAATGAGAGCCCAACAACTAGAATTGATTTACTCTCAGTCTGGTTTTCTTTATGAAGTTTTGTCAGATGCACCAAGGTCAATACTTGACAAGACCAGGTAGAGGTTTGGACCACATGCCGATGGTATTGTAGGTTTAGCGCAAATGAAGCCCGCTGATTAGCTGTTGAATCAATTACAGCAATTTGCAATACATCAGACAGTGGCTAGACATACCACTAGTTCAGATGCTCCCCCTACTCAAATGTCAGATGTACACAGTGTGCAATCGACAAACCCAAAAGTCACTCAACAACCTGATGGAAAGAAGAAACAATGAAATAAGGGTAAGGGGGATAAGAAACCTACAAATAATGCTGGTGAGGGCAACACTAAAAAGAAAAATTCGAAGTATCCTTGTAATCTTTGCAAGGAATACCATCTGACTCACCAGTGCCCTCAGCTTGCGGAGGCCCAGAAGTTATTGGCACGACAACTGTTTGTCGTGTTAACGAATCCATTTCCGCATGGGAAAAATTTAGCTCAAGCCTCTTCAAGCGCGAAAGGGGCTGGTCAGGGACCCCTTCTGTCTTTGAGTAATCCTTCGTTTGAAAATGTGTACATGATGAAAGGTAGCATTGACATAAAAACTAGGACACGTGAATACGGAATGCCAAACACCCCTAGGAAGGTTAAAGAAGCTAAAAACCCATATGTTCCTCTCCATATTAAGAATACGTTGGGATAAATAATGACACGCATCCCCAAAGGTGCATTCAAAAAATATTCTCACAACCCAAATGCAAGGGCCGCCCAAAACTACTCTGTGGTGGAGGATTTGTCACAAACCCCTTGTGCGATGTCAGCTTTGGAAGTCCTCCAGAGATGCCCTTCCCAGATAAAGGCTCTTTTAGCTGCCTTAGGATCTGCTGAGACTTGTAATCTGGGAATGATCATGCTTGATACGACCGACTTAAAACTCTGTCTTCCTTACCATGTATCGTTTCAGATAGTAGGGGCTTACACCACGAAAACTTTTACTCGGAACATTTTTTGCACGGTGGTTGATGAGGGTGCCTTGACATGCGTGATGTCTTTGGCATGTTGGAAGGCCATCAACCAACCCGATTTGTCTCCATCACCTACCCTTCTTACTTCTTTTGACAGTCATTCATTTTGACCACATGGAATCATCCCCTCTTTTCCCGTGCAGTTAGGGGGGAAGACCATGTGCATCGAAGTTCAAGTGGTCGATGTGTCTCTCGAATACAATCTCTTGTTAGGAAGGATTTGGACCTATGCTATGCAAGCAATGATCGCGACAGGTTTCTGAGTCTTGTTGTTTCCACACGAGGGCCAAATCATGACCATTGATCAATTATCCTTCTCCCGTCCTGACCCTTCATCAGGGGTATCCACGATACCGATGATTGATAACTCTCATCCCGACATCGTCAACGTAGGGGTTGGTTTGTGCCCACCTTTTATGGGTACTTTCAATTACCTGCCTCTGACCGACAATGTCCATTACATGTCGGTTGTCCTTAACCAGCCTAGGGCCGAAATATTTCAAATATCGTCGTTTCTCACAACTTACTTTAATGATCTGTGGAATCTTCCTTCCCCATCAGCCATGATGGAAGGGACAAGGCACCATGTCATGGCCATGCCTTTATCCATGACAAAAGTTGCATACTCTATAGTGCAACAAGCTTCCGTCAACTTCGATCCGACTCCCACACAGGAGTTAGATCCGGTTCTCGAGCCTATATGGTCTCAAGGTTCCCTCACCAATACTGATTCTTTAGACTTAGTCTTGCCCTCAGACGAGGTGATTATTGAAGTGATGACTAGTCTGGACAGACCCTAGGATGATCTTCATCACCGATCTTACTTCCTCCCAGAGTTAAGAACAATTGAGGCAGGTGAATTCACTTTGACTATGACTGGAGATAAGGTTTGTCCTATCAATCCTTTGGCTATGCACGCTATTTATGTTGAAGAAAATATGAAAACATCGCTCAAAAAATACTTATCGATATCTACAGAATCCATGGCGTCGTGGAGAATATCTTCGTCAGAGCGGACTTCTCCCCCGAGGAGATTCAAATCTACACAGATTTATTTAAGGAATTTCGCAACGTGTTTTCCTAGTCTTATGAGGAAATGATAGGCATAGATCCAAGAATCATCGAACACAAAATCACGACATATCCTGATGCTAAGTCGGTCCGACAGAAGCTTTGTCCAGTCAATCCTAGGAAAGCAACGACTATTAAGGATGAAGTAGAGAAACTACTCCAAGCTGGTTTCATCTACCTCGTCCAATTGACTCAATGGGTGTAAAATCCTATTCCAGTCAATAAAAGACAGGGTACGATTCGTGTATGTACGGACTTCCGTGATTTGAACAAGGCCTGTCCAAAAGACAATTTCCCCACACCATTTATTGACCAGATAATCGATGAATGTGCAGGTTGTGAAGCCTTTTCTTTCATGGATGGTTTTTCGGGATATAATGAGATACAGATTAGGGATGATTTTAAGGATGGAAATTTATTTTACAATGTAGAAACCTTGGCGAATATTACTAATCCTTCATATGCCAAATATACATGTTTGGTGATATTTTTTTAAAAATATTCAAATTTCCAAGGATTTTATAAAGTTTTTATAAAATTTTGGCGATTTTTAAGGTAAAATAATTTTATCCTGTATAATTTGGGCGAATCATTTTTAAAATAAAGAATCTCGTTTTTGGAAAAACCATAGAAAATTAGCCCATGAGCAAAATTTAGCCCCTAAAATCATCCCTGATATTATAGATCAAGCTTGAAGACCAACAAAAAACCGCTTTCATCTGTCCGTGGGTTACATTCTCTTATCGAAAGATGCCTTTTGGTCTGAAAAATGCTGGAGCTATGTTTCAGCGGGCCATTTCTTTTGCTTTCCAAGACCTAAAACATATATTCGAGGCTTATCTCAATTATTTAGCATCAAGATATTGTAAGAGAGTTGATCATCCCGCAGACCTTTGACTTATCTTTGAGCGATGTTGCTACTATCGGATCCGCTTGAATCCAAACAAATGCAGTTTTTGCGTCGCATCGGGTAGTTTGCTTGGTTTTATTGTTTCAACAACACGGATCGTGGTCGATCCTCTAAAGGTTGAGGCAATAGTTCAGTTGCCTCCCTGTTATAACCCTAAATTGCACCACACACGCTTGCCTGGCATCAGGCCAACTCATATCCTTTCTTTGCCAAAGCACTTCTCAACAACTCTTTCAAAATCCTCTTTTATAAAGGCCCACATGAACTAATCCATTACTGCACACGCGTACACGCTGGCTGACCCAAAACAACCCGCGTGGACCAACAAAAGCATGAAAAAAAGAAAGCTGCTGACAGAACAAAAAACTATGGGTGAGTTAACTGAAACTCCCGGCCATGCATGGCTGAGGGTTCGTCCAAATACCTAGCTCCTTCTAGCCTATAAAAGAAGGGGTAGGGGTACCATTTGAAGGAGGAAAAATATAGCAAAGAAACTCTGCCCATTTACATATTCCATTGTCCCAACCCTTTAGCCTTTCCTTATGCCAAAGGAGATTCAAAGCAAAGTAGTTGAAGGATGAAGGACAAAAGAAGAGGAGCCCAAGATCAGGTTCAAGGAGTGGTTGTCGGTCTCAACTTTTGTAAGTTGACTCATTTTAAGTAATAAAGAGAATGCTTTTCCCGTCCCAATTCATGAACTTTTTATGGTTTGATTTCTAACCCGTTAGTATATAAGTAGTATGCATGCATAGTTGTTGCTCATCTTGAATGAAGGTCGGCTTTGGAAGGAGTATTGCGAACAAGTAATCAAGCGCAATGGAGGATTGACATCAAATGCCGGTAACGAGGTAGGTTGATCTTTCCATGCATTTACTAAGAAAAGGGGATTTAAATCTAGGGATAAAGGTAGAAAGTGATTTCTATTCGGTCATATCTGCATGCAAGGTCTAAACTCTATTTGCTATTCCGTAGGGTGTTTTTCCCCAACAACAGAATTGGTGACCATACTGGGGAGACTCTCCAGGGGTCCTGGAATTTATTTAGTTTTTGGGTAGTTTAAAGACTAGTTTTTCTTTCCTGTATTTTCTTTTCATTTCTATAAGGTTTGAGCTAGCAGGGAGTCTAGTTTTCCATACCATCTTTCCCTGACGTTTGCTTGACTATGTTTTTCAGGACCCACAGAGGTACACGCAGCTTGAACAAGGTCTGCATGCGTGTACCCACACCCTATCCTCTTACAGCCCATGTGTGAATGCTAGCTGTAGAGGTAGCAGTAGCATGTAGAGTTCATAGAACCTCAGAGACAGTCCTCCTCTTCCCTGTCAGAATCACACATTCTCAGGGGGTTTTCTAGAATTATGTCTGAGTCTTGTTTTCTAGCAGTCCTATCTCATATTGTTTTTGCCTTATTATTTTTTCCTTGCATTATTTGTTTTTCTGTTAGAAAGAGTATCCAAGCCTTCAAGGGATCCTGGTTATCAATATTAGTGGTCTCTTCCTGGTTTGGTCTGTCTGTTTTCATTTTTTCTTAGAGTTTAGATATACATGCGACCTGTACAAGGTCATCCCACGTGTACACGCCCTCTGTCTCTGTTCAACACGCGTTCTCACGTGTGCTGTTTGAGTAACAGTCGTGTGCTTGTACATGATACTTTTTATTAAGGGTAAGGCAGTCATCCTTTCCCTTGATAAGAATTATTCCTCTCAGGTGTTCGAATCTCTGTGTGAGCAGTCAATAGCTTAGGATTAATTTTACCCTTAGATTGCTTTTTCTCATTTAAAATGTTGTCAGATTTTTTTTTTTTTTTTTAAACGGTTTTTAGACAAGTGTGAGAGTCATTGTTTTTACAATTGCTATCGAGTGATTTTTTAATCTGATTCTTTGCAATTTGCGATGTAAGCTAGAATTGTTTTTCTTGGTTTTTTGCTTGTCGGTATTTTCCCTTTCTTGCTTTACTAGCACTTAAATAAATAAATAAAAAATTCTCTTTTCATTTTCTTCTTTGGTTGAAGAGTGTGTTTCTGCATCATTAGCTAGGGAAAAGTCTTCTATTTCATAAGTTTTTGTAGTTCACTTAGATCATAAGTAGCTCGTAGTGGAGTGAAATTCCTTTGAGTTTGTTGTCTAAAATCTTAGAAAAAATTAAAAATCTTTCTTTTGAAAAGTTGTTGAAATTTTGCATTCAGTAAAAGTTTTGTTTCCATCTTTTTTATTCATTTTTTGCTTTCGTCTTTTACACATCATCAGTTTCACCCTCATACCCCTTGACGTAAGACAAAGCCATAAAAGTAACGCTAAATTTAAAATCTACTAGAGTTTTATGTTTGTAGGGTCCACAAACTAATTCAGGACTAGGGCCTTGGATTAGGTTGGAGAGGAGACTCTTCAAGGCCATTTAAAATCAAACATTGGAGTCTGAGATAGGGAGTGTCTAAGTCCAGTTTCATGGAAGTTATTCGGGACCCCCCTCTAACACAAGGGATAAACATGAGGTCGCGTGCGGAAAGGTAGTGGAGATAACCCCTCCAAAGCCGGACCAATCGTAGTGGAGAACACATATAGAGGGCTTATTTTGGGATTCCGTCGTTTGCATTTGCCACAGGGCTTCGTGGGTCTCGAATCCGTTCGAGGTCCTCAGTTGTCTTCTGGACCATTTTCTCTCGATACCCTTAACAGGTTTCGGGCTCGATACCCTGCTCATTGTGGTCTACCTGACTTTCGACTGTACCCGCCTGGTGACTGTTCGCGTGCTGGCAACCTAGCTACCAATCTTTGTTAGGGACATACATAGGTGACTGCGGGGGTATACCACGGTACCTAAGACAGACATCGGGCCACACTTTGCAGAGTATATCTGGAGGGTGCTTTAGTGTTCGAGTTGCACTTGCACTGGTAAGGTTCTCTAGTGTTGGCTGTTGTAACTGTTCTTCCAATTAATTTAGTGTTTGATTGTCTTATCTTCTAGGGATTCTTTTGTAGTGGGTGTTACTTTTGAGCGTTTAGACTACCTTAGAATGTCTTGGATCTTCTCACAGAGTGGAGGATCTTGAGCTCCACCGGTCACGAAGGCTTCTTGGCCTGCTGCCGGTTACACTGGAGCCACCCCTGCCACCATTAAGGTGGAAGCTAGACCAACAAGGGTCTTTTGAAGCGACCGGGTTACAAACCATTGTGCCCGAAAAACCCCTGGAGGAATCGACCATTTTGGACCTTGAAGCAACCACTTTTGGCTCAGTTGAAACCCTAAACAGTGTCGCACATAGCAATGGAAACAAATGTTGTTACTCCTTCTAGGAATTCTTCAATTCCCACCATGGTTGTCACCACAGGAGAGCTGTCATCTCCTAACCTACTGTCATTGGTCTGAGCCACCTGGTCTCGACCGCAACTACTTTGCACAGTGGCCTGAACCCATCTTTGGTGGCGGCCACAACCCCTTTCACACCTAGTGCGACAGGCCCTCCATTCTCATACGGTATGCCTAGTTCGGGTACAAGTCCTGTACTTTCCTACTCCACTTTACAGACTTTGGGTCTATGGGCAGGGATCTCTAGCACTCCTCTGCAAGGTCACATGGGGGGAACTCCTATCCCTTTTAACGCTTTTCCTTACGGAGGAGGTCATATCCCTCCTTTGTCCCCTTCACTCGGTGGCTCGCATCAGCAATCCGTTGGGAAACCTACACACAATAGTTTATTTGGAGTGGGGATTCAAGGACCACCTTCGCATAGTATGTCGGTAGGTTCGACACCATTTTCTTGGAACAGAACGTTTGGAAACAACACCTTCTTGTCAGCCGCTTTCTCGATTGGGGGCAACCCCATTTTCGGAAAATCTACTCTTGGGTAAGGTACTATTCCTGCATAGGGGGCAAACCTAGCAGGACCTTGGAATTCAAGGCAAGGATCCATTCCCTCCTCTGGAATGTCGATCTGGGGTAATTCTTTCCACAATCAATGGAACCCCGAACAAGCTACTATGCCTATCCCCACGGGACCGGCATGGGGTAATCCTTCCCAAAGTCCTTCGAATACAATGCATGCCCAATAATCTATGTCCTATTTGGGAAATCAGTCGATGATGTCTCCACATATGCAAAATCCTTACGCTGGCCAGGGCCATGGTTTCTACCAGAATCTGGGCCAGCAGCCAAACTTTTCCTGGCAACCTGGTGCCAGTCAAACTCCAGGACCCTTTTTGCTAGGTTATCAGCAGCAACCCAAACTACCGTTCCTGGCGACTTTACACTTTCCAGATTTGACAAGCTTGTTGAATGACCCTATTTGTCACGATCTGTGTTGGCCTCCTATGCCGACGAAGTTGCCTTCGGACATTCCAAAGTTCGAAGCCAAGCCTAATGAAGATCCAGGAGATCATGTGACTACCTTTCATCTTTGGTGCTCATCTAACTCATTGAAAGATGACTCCGTTTAGTTGCGATTGTTTCAATGTACTCTCATTGGGAGTGTTGCGAAATGGTACATTGAGCTCCATCGCTCAAGATACTCTTTTTTGGCGAATTGGCGATGGATTTCCTTAACCATTTCCAGTTACCTGTGAGATGCGACGCTGGCACAGAGTTGCTCGCTAATTTTGAATAGACAACAACGGACCATATCTCTGATCACATCCGAGAATGGAGACACCAGAAGAGTTTAATCAAAGTACCAGTCCCACCAGCATTCCTGCTTGAGTGGTTCCTTAAGTCTTTGGTCTCATAGTTATCTAAAGACGTCGTGACATTCAGAGTTTTCTCTGAAGAAGATGCCATCATGAGGGCTCAACAGTTTGATCTCATCTATTCTCAGTCCGGTTTATTATACAACATCTTACCAGATGTGCTACGTTCAATACTAGATAAAGCTAGACAGAGAGCTGGACCACATGCCAACGGTATTGTCGGTTCAACACAAACCAAGCCCACTGAGCAATTGACAAAGCAGTTGCAATAGTTATCCATACAACACACAGTGACCAACCAAGCTACTGCTTTGGCTGCTCCCTCTACCCAAACGTTGGAGGTACACACAGTGCAGTCGACTAACCCAAAGGCCACCCAACAACCTGAAGGGAAGAAAAAACAACGAAAGAAGGGTAAGGGGGATAAAAAACCCAACGATAATGTTGGCGGGGATAACACTAAAAAACGGAAGGCAAGGTATCCTTGCAACTTGTGCATGGAAGACCACCCAACCCATCTATGTCCTTGACTTGCAGAGGCCCAAAAATTTGTCATGTAGCAACAACAGGCGGTGTTGACAAACCCATTTCAACATGGGAAAAATTTAACTCAAGCCTCTGCAAGTATGAAAGGGGGCAGCCAAGAAAACTGTCCGCCTCCAAACAACCCCTCATCCACGAACGTATATATGGTTAGGGGTGATGATTTCATATTGACTAGAGCGCACAATTATAGTAAACCAAGCACTTATAAGAAGGGTAAAGAAGTTGACCTCCCATCTCTTCCTCTATAGATTGAGAAGACGTTGGGATAAACAATGACACACATTCCAAAAGGTGCATTTAAAAAATCTTCTCATAACCCAAACGCAAGGGCTGCCCAGAACTACTCTGTGGTGGAAGATTTATCACAAACCCCTTGTGCGATGTCAGCTTTGGAGGTCCTTCAAAGCTGCCCTACTCAGAGGAAAGCCTTGTTAACCGCATTGGGCTCTACTAAGACTTGTAATCCAGGTACCATCATGTTAGATACAACCGACTTAAAACCTCGTTTTCCTTACCACATAGCATTTTAGATAGTAGTGGCTTACCCCACGAAAACTTTTACACAAAATATCTTCTGCATGGTGGTTGACGAGGGCGCCTTGACATGCATTATGTCATTGGCATGTTGGAAGGCCATTGGCCAACCCATTTTGTCTCCATCACCTACTCTCCTCACTGCTTTCGACGGTGGTTCATTCCATCCACATGGCATTGTTCCTTCTTTCCCCGTGCAGTTAGGAGGGAAGACCGTGTGTGTCGAAGTAGAGGTAGTCGATGCTCCCCTTGACTATAACCTCTTGTTAGGACAGAATTGGACTTATGCTATGCAAGCTGTGGTTTCTACAGTTTTCTGGGTCTTGTTGTTTCCACACGAGGGTCGGATAGTGACCATCGATCAATTGTCTTTCTCCAGACCTGACCCAGCTTTGGGGGCATCCACGGTCCCAATGATTGATAATCCTCAACCAGGTGTCGTCAACGTAGGATTTGGTTTGTGCCCATCCTTGATGGGTACCTTTTATTATCCACCTCCTCACGACGATATCAAATTTATATGTAATCACCATAAGGTTGAGATTTTTCAAGTTTCGTCATTCCGCATGACTTACTTCGAGGATCCATTGATTCTTCCTTCCCCATCAGCCACGATGGATGAGATAGGGTACCCAGGCATGTCCATGCCCTTGTCTGCCACTGAAGTAGCGTACTATTTAGTCCAGCAAGCTTCAGCTAACACTGATCCGACTCCTGCACAAGAGTTAGATCTACTTCTAGAGCCTATTTGGGCTAAAGGTTCTCTCGCTAACGTCGATTCGTTAGAATTAGTCTTGCCTTCTGATGAAGCAGTAATCGAAGCAATGACTAGTATGGACAAACCTTGGGAAGATCTTCATCACAGATCATATTTTCTCCTAGAGTTAAGCCAAATCGAAGTAGGAGAATTCACCGTGACCATGATGGGAGATCAACCGTGTCCTATTAATCTCTTAGCTACACATGAAATTTATACTGAGGGAAATATGGAGACTATTGCTGAAACTATACCAATCAACATCTCCCGAAACCCTGGCATCGTGGAGAATGTCTTCGTTGGAGCATATTTCTCCCTCGAAGAGATTCAAATCTACACGGATCTTTTCAAAGAATTCCATGACGTTTTTGCCTAGTCTTATGAGGAAATGCCAGGTATTGATCCAAAAATAGTTGAACATGAAATCACAACGTATCCTGATGCCAAGCCTGTTAGATAGAAGCTTCATCCAGTTAATCCCAAGAAATCCGCAACCATCAAGATTGAGGTTGAGAAATTGCTAAAGGCAGGTTTTATCTATCCTATCCATTTGACTCAATGGGTGTCAAATCCTGTGTCGGTCAATAAGAAACAAGGCACGATTCGTGTATGTACCGATTTCCGTTATTTGAACAAGGCATGTCCCAAAGATAATTTTCCAACACCATTCATTAAGCAGATCATTGATGAATGTGTTGGTTGTGAATACTTTTCTTTCATGGACGGTTTTTCAGGATATAAATAAATCCAAATCAAACCCGAAGACCAACAAAAAATGGCATTCATTTGTCCGTGGGGTACATTCGCAAATGGCAAAATGCCTTTTGGCCTTAAAAATGTTGGCGCCACATTCCAACAGACCATGTCTTTTGCTTTTCATGACCTCAAGCATATAGTCGAGGCCTACCTAGATTATTTAGCATCCCGATCTCGCAAGAGAATGGATCATCCCACACACCTTAGACTAATCTTCGAATGTTGTCGCTACTTTAGGATTCGCTTGAATCCAAACAAGTGCAGCTTCTGCGTAACGTCAGGACGTTTGTTAGGTTTCATTGTATCAACAACAGGGATCATGGTCGATGCTCTCAAGGTGGAGGCAATAATCCAGTTGCCCCCCCCCCCCACACAATTTTCAACTTCAGAGTCTATAAGGAAAGGCGAACTTTTTACGACGCTTCATCACCAACTATGCCAAAATCACCAAGGGATTTATGCACCTACTGAAGAAAGACGTTCCTTTTTACTGGGACGAAGCCGCTCAATTCTCTTTCGACACATTAAAACATGCCCTCACAACTGCGCCTCTGCTACGACCACCTAACTATAACAAAGATTTCTTATTATATCTGGCTGCCACAGAGTCAACCATTGGCATGGTTTTAGTTTAGGAAGATGATTTGTTCTCATAATACATGATCTATTACCTGAGCCGAGGCCTCGTAGGACCGGAACATAATTATTCTCATATCGAAAAACTTGTGTTGGCAGTAGTTCATGCTGTTCAATGGTTCCATCATTATGTTCTGTTTCGCAAGACCACCGTCATTGTTGTCGTGAATCCATTCCAGTACATGTTGACACGATGGGTTATAGGCAGAAAAATTAGTATATGGATAGTCATCCTCCAGGAATTTGACTTAGACTTCATTTTAGCAAAGTCCAAAAAGTCATTGGTCTTCGCAGAGCTTATTTCAGAACTTTCAGTTGAGTTAGGTGACGTTGTGCCTGAAGAATCGCCTATCCGGGGAGATATGTTTTTGATCGCATCTTCAGATCCCTGGTACGGAGATATACTTATCTATCTCCAGAATTTNTCAAATTCTGGAGATAGATAAGTATATCTCCGGAATTTGAAGTGCCCCACTTCTGCTTCTCGTGATGAGCGTCGGCGTATACGCCATCAGGCTAAGAATTATCTCATACTCAATGATACATTGTATCGGGGAGGTGTAGACTGCATCTTACATCGATGTCTCACACATGAGGAGGCAGTCATCGTGCTCAACGATTGTCATACCGGAGCTTGTGGCGGTCATTTGTCTGGGTTGGCAACAACCCAAAAGATTCTATGAGCAGGTTACTTATGGTCGACACTTATCAAAGATTGTATAGAATCGGTCAAGAAGTGCCATCCGTGCCAAGTCTTCTCTCAGAAGATGAGGGCACATCCTGCTCCTATGTTTCCTGTCATCACAGTTGGTCCCTTCACCAAGTGGGGGATTGATTACACTACTTGCAACCCCCTGTCAGCAAGGGGGCACCGCTATATCATCGTAGCTGTAGACTACTTCACTAAGTGGGTCGAAGCTATGCCAATGTTTAAAGATGATGGAGAGACTGCAACTCTCTTTTTATTCAACCAGATCATAGCAAGGTTTGGCGTCCCGAGAGAGATTGTTACTGACCATGGAAGTCACTTTCAGAACCAAATGTTGACCAAATTAACATCAACGCTTGGGTTACGGCAAGAGCATTCATCACCCTACTACCCCCAAGACAATGGGCAAGTGGAAGCTGTAAACAAAACTCTTAATACTATTCTACAGTGAACTATCAACTCAGCCAAGTCAAATTGGCATTTGATGTTATACTCGGCATTATGGGCTTACCGAACATCTGTTAAGACTGCAACTGGTTTCTCACCTTTTCAACTCGTTTATGGGTTGGAGGCAGTCTTGCCCATCGAATGTCAGATCCCATCTCTAAAATTGGCAGTACCATTATTGCTAGACACTTCTCCACTTGAAGAACGGTTAGTACACCTTGAGCAGCTCAATGAGCAGCGTTGTGATGTGGCCCTAGCCAATGAGGCTCACAAACATAAGGTCAAGTGTCAGTATGATAGGTATGTTCATCCTCGGATTTTCTCTGAAGGCGACCTTGTCCTGGTCTATGACCAAGATAAGGACCCCCTGGGGGCAGGAAAATTCAAACCCATGTGGTTCAGACCCTTCATCATAAAAGAGGTATTAAAAAATGGTGTTTATCATTTGGTTGATTTTGAAGGGAATTCTTTGGCGGAGCCTAGAAATGGGCTCTACCTCAAGAAGTATTACTCATAGGTAGGTCACTGTGGGTAACTTTTTGTAACATATGTATAGTCTTTGTATTATTACTTTTTAATTTCTTTTAAGTGTTATGAACGTGTCATTGATGTTATCTTTCGTCAATATGGCAGATGTCAAGTGATTCTGAGGTGTTCGTTGGGTATGCAGACGGTGCTATTCGGCACACTCGGAGGCTTGCCTCTGCAGCTTGGGTAATCTTTACACCTCAGGGCCAGTTGTTATCTTCCAGAGGTATATGCTTAGGTGACACCACAAATAATGTCGCTGAGTATAGTGCAGTTATTGAGTTGCTTCGTGACACCTTGTCATTGGGTATCTCTCTTCTCTGGGTCTATCTCGACGCTCAACTGGTTGTGTCACAGCTAAACAAAGTATACTGGGTTCATGATCCAACTTTACACCGACGATTCCTTAGGGTACATCTCTTAGAAAGAAACTTTGATTATATTACATATTTTCATGTTCCTAGGAGATTAAACCAAATTATAGATACTCTAGCTAATCAAATTTTAGATTGGCATCTTGCACACATATGAAAGAACATTGACATACGCATGTAAATACATTTTTGCACATGTGATCCATAAGACACAAAAGATGAAAAAACCATATATAACATCATAAGATAACTAGAGTACATAGATGGACACAAGCACCTAAAAAATGGGACTAATAACGAGTCACAGGGCTTATGCCCTCAAAAAATATATACAAGTAGTGCTCGTGGCACGTAAAAGGTCTAAATAGGTTCAGGGCCTATGGGCCCTGTTATAATAGTCCACAGCACGGGCTAAACGCCTAAACAATCGGACCCACGTCCGAGGTGCCCCCACTACATGAGGCTGCATGGATGGCGACAGGTCCTCTATCTCCGCCATTGGGACTGTGCGAGTGAGTGCAGTGAAGTTCCGCTCAACTTGTCTAAGGACCCTCTCAGCCTCCCCGGCTGGGATGTTCCCTGCTACTGCTGGTCCCCCGGAGGAAGCTGCGGCTTTTTGCTGAGGACGATGCCTATTCCGTGCATAATCGACAGGTCACACGGGTCCCACATCTACATGCAACAAACGTATACCCATCAAATACTCTGGCATATAAAAAAAAATGATATATATAACAAAAATGACATAAAAATTACATATGCAAACAAAAAAAAAACTACAAAGGTGGAGACTTACCCATCTCCCCTCACTCCTCACCAGGAGGCACGGGTATCTCATGATCTCTAGAAAAGTCTATCCTTGCATATGGGTAATCCTCGATCATAGGGATCTGCTGTGACAGCCACGCAAAGAAGTCATCATCAAAGAACTCATTGGTCCTTCCACCACCCTGTCGCGGAAGTAATACTGCCCATCTACATACTGCAGCGAAAGAGGCCTGATGTCCTCGTACCACTTCCCAAGGACTAAAGCTCAGAACTCTCTCAAAGAAGAATGAACACAAAATCGTCCCGAAGCCGAAGTTCCTCTGTGTCCGCTATCGACAATCTGTCATTTTCCTCTTCATACACTCAAGTAGTGTGGTACTCCAGTAAAAATCTATGCATTCAAGCACTGGATAGCATAGTTCATCTGTGCACGAGACGCCTGATGCAAGGCTGCTGAACCGGTAATCCGCCCAATCAGTAATAATATCGCCTGCAGTGATAGGTTAGTGATCTTACTAATGGGCACTTGGGAGCTCACACGGTTTGTCCCAGCCTCAAAGTTCTCAACTATCAGTTCCACTATGTTATGCGCCCCCACAGGAAACGTCCTGAAGTTGACTGGTTCCCCTCTCCTTGAGAGGCCAGTCAAAAAGTAGATATCCTCGGTGGTGGGCACCAGTGATTACCCCTCTAGCATGAAGGCCTTTGCATCAGGGTGCCAGTAGTCAATCAAGGCATTCAGTAGCCTTGGTTGCGCTTGCATAAATGGACACAAGAAGAACTTAAGTAAACCACATTGCATCAACACGGCCATGACATTTGGATCTCCCGCGACCAACTCACTAATTGCTTCATGCTCCCTTTCCCTCCACTGGACATACATCTTGCCAACACAACAAAGTTCAGGAGGGTCAGTGCTTGCTCTTTAGTTGTTTTTTTCTATAAAAGGGGGGTCCACGCGAGCTGTAGAGGTGACAGTCGTGTGTACACACAGGCAGAATTTACTCTGCTCGAGTGTACACACGGTCTGTCCAGAGATAGCTCGCGTGTACCTAGGGCCGACCTTTTAAAGGTCAACACCCACCCAAAAAATGAAAGAAAATGCAAAATTGAAGAATTGAATAGCTAGATAGGGGAGTTTGTACTTACTTGGTCCAAGCAGAAGTTCGTTTCGTCCACTGTAGCTCCTAGAATCACCGTTTATATCAAAGGGGGTCTTTTGGCCCCAGAGTCAATTTCCAAATCAACAATGGTGATAATGAGCTACCAGCTTCTATTTATAGACTTTTTGGCCTCTTTTTGTCACTTTTTTGGCCTCCCTTATCAGTTTCTTTATACCAAAAACCATTTAGAGTGATTCAGGAGTTATATGGGAGGGATTTGATCAGGTATTGGGACACACTTTTTTAGTTTTGAGAAAATTTTGATGGTCCATGAAATTTTTTCCAAGAATCAATTTGAGCATATAGGTTAGGTTACTACCTCGACTTTTGTGTCTCGTTGTCTTTTTCCTCTGCCATAGTATCGATCCCATCAGGTTGTGACACAGAATCATCATATCTGCTTTCGAAGTGTTGCAACTTGGCGGTAGAGCTTACCAGAACATGGATGCCCTAGGTAGGTCCTGATTGCATTATGGTGTCCATGCCATCTCTAAAACACTATAGGCTTGGGAGTCCTTATAGTCTTTCCTGAATATGAGTTTGAGCCTCATTTGCATGATTATTCTTCGCTCTTGATCTCACCCTCAGGACTCCCAAAAAATAACGGGTCTCCTTTTAATCCCTTTTCAGACCCTCTAAACATGAAAATATTGTCGAGCGATCTTGTGGCCTTTCACGCTCATTAAACTGAAATTTGAAGTCACATCTATCTGGCGGTAGTTTACCCCTTTTTCGGTCTGGACGGTCAACTGTACGAACAAAGGTATACTCTATGGAACTTCCATTCTTTAGAAGAGTACTCTCAGGTATAATTTTATCCCTTTTTCAGGCCTAAGGGACTAATCTTACGGAAAAAGAAACCCCCACGGAGTCCATAGTTAAGCTCTTTTTAGAATCCCTAAAATTGAAAAGATCGCCGAGTGACCTTATTCTTTCACACTCGTTAAATTGGTCCAGAAGAATATTCTTGACAGAGTCCATATTTAAGCTTTTTTCAGACTCCTTAAAAATGAAAAAATGGCCGAGTGATCTTGTCCTTGTCACACTCGTTAAAATGGTTTTGAATCGACGTCTAATCGGTGCTAGTTTACCCTTTTTCGAACCGACTAGACTATCTTTGAAAAATGTACCCCAATGGAGTTTCCTTTTATGTTTTTTCAGACTCTCTAAATATGAAAAACCACCGAGCTTACCTTCTTTGGTCTCGTTAAAATTACATCGAAGGACGTTACCATTGTGTGTTTTATTAACCACATTTGCATACCTTATACACCAGCCTTGTGATAGTTTTCTTCTGCATCTTAACACCTTTGGCCGCCGGAGGATTTTTCACGAGTATCATTTTACTAGAACATCAGTCTTGTCCTTGTGCCTTGAACTTGTATGTTTGCAATACTCGTTCCTCCATTGTAACGTAATATTCCTTTATTCTTTTTCCACAATTATTGAAAAAAACAAAAAAATCAAATATACCCCAAAAAGAGGAAGGGAAAAGTATTTTCTTTATTGGAATCATAATGAGTCGCCCTTGGATAAAGCACATTTTTCCGTTTGTTCATCAGACTATGGGATGTAGTACGACCTTAGGAAGCTTTTCTCGCTATATAGAGTTGTGTCCTCCACCATTTGGTTATCCTTCCAAACATATGGAGAGTTTGCATTGCCTCCTGCTTCGTAGACTTATGATTAACATACATGCTGCCTGAGTCTCATCATTTGTTGTGCTATTGTCCAAGGGAATTTTTTCACTAAGCCTGAGTTGGCCCCTCTGCAA
>JASDQU010374554.1:124385-136849 GCA_032191745.1 Picea mariana
TAGAGTTCAGACTTTGCATGCAGATATGATCGAATAGAAATTACTTTCTACCTTCATCCCTAGATTTAAATTCCCTTTTCTTAGTAAATACATGGAAAGATCAACCTACCTCGTCACCGACGTTTGATGTCGATCCTCCGTTGTGCTTGATTACTTGTTCACAATACTCCTTCCAAAGATGACCTACATTCAAGATGAGCAACAACTATGCACGCATACTACTTATATACTAACGGGTTAGAAATCAAACATAAACTAATCAAACCATAAAAAGTTCATGAATTGGGATGGAAAAAGCATTTTCTTTATTACTTAAAATGAGTTAACTTACAAAAGTTGAGACCGACCATCACTCCTTGAACCTGATCCTGGGCTCCTCTTCTTTTCTCCTTCAACTACTTTGCTTTAAATCTCCTTTGGCATAAGGAAAGGCTAAAGGGTTGAGACAATGGAATACGTAAATGGGCAGAGTTTCTTTGCTATATTTTTCCTCCTTCAAATGGTACCCCTACCCCTTCTTTTATAGGCTAGAAGGAGCTAGGTATTTGGATGAACCCTCGGCCATGCATGGTCGAGAGTTTCAGTTAACTCACCCATAACTTTTTGTTCCATCGACAACTTTCCCTTTTTCGTGCTTTTGTCGGTCTACATGGGTTGTTTTGGGTCAGCCAGTGTGTACACGCGTGCAGTAATGGATTAGGGCGTGTGGGCCTTTATAAAAGAGGATTTTGAAAGAGTTGTTCAATAGTGCTTTGGAAAATAAGGGATATGAGTTGGCCTGATGCCAAGTAAGCATGTGTGGTGCAATTTAGGGTTATAACACTCCCCCGTGCACAATCCCTCAGCTTCAGAGTCTACAGGTAAAAGTGAACTTTTTACGGCGTTTCATCGTAAATGATGCCGAGATCACAAAGGGTTTCATGCGTTTATTGAAGAAGGACGTTCCTTTCCATTGGGACGAAGCCGCTCAACGCTCTTTTGAAGCGTTGAAATGTTCCCTCATGTCTACCCCTCTGCTTCGACTACCCAATTATAATAAAGATTTCTTATTGTACTTGGCTGCTGTGGAGTCGACCATCGGTATGGTCTTGGTTCAGGAGGATGATTTTCTCTCAGAATATGTGATTTATTACCTGAGCCGAGGTTTGGTTGGACCATAACTCAATTATTCCCACATTAAAAAACTTGTGTTGGCAGCAGTTCATCCTGTCCAACGGTTCTGGCATTACATCTTGTTTTGCAAGACCATCGTCATTGCTATTCTGAATCCATTTCAATACATGTTGACACGACGTGTAATTGGTGGAAAGATTAGTAGATGGATAGTTGTCCTCCAGGAATTCAACTTGGATTTTGTTTCGGCGAAATCCAAAAAGTCTTTGGTCTTTACGGAACTCATTTTGGAACTTCTAGTCGAATCAGGTGAGGTTATACCCGAAGAGTCACCTATCAAAGGAGACATGTTTCTGATTGCGTCTTCGGACCCTTGGTATGCAGATATACTAGTCTATATCCAGAGTTTGAAGTGCCCTACCTCTGCTTCTCTTGATGAGCATTTTCGTATACGCCATCAGAACAAAAAATATCTCATACTCGAGGACACTCTGAATTGTTGAGGTGTAGATTGCATCCTTCACTGGTGTCTCACCCATGAAGAGGTGGAAATCGTGCTTAACAATTGCCACACTGGAGCATGTGGCGGTCATTTGTTTGGGTTGGAAACAACCCAAAATGTTCTATGAGATGATTACTTTTGGCCTACATTAATCAAAGATTGTGTTTAATCGGTCAAGAAGTGCCACTAGTGTCAGATCTTCTCTCGGAAGATGAGGGCACACCTTGCTCCCATGTTTCTCGTCATCACAGTTGGTCCCTTCACCAAGTGGGTGATTGATTACGCTACATGCAACCCTCCTTCTGCAAGGGGGAAATGTTATATCATCATAGCAGTAGACTACTTCACAAAGTGGGTCAAAGCTATGCCAACGTTTAACTAGATAATATCAAGGTTCGAGATCCCGAGAGATAGTTTCATTGACCATCATAGTCACTTTCAGAACAAAATGATGTTCAAGTTAACATCAAATCTTGGGTTGAGGCAAGAACATTCATCACCCTACTACCCACAAGCGAGTGGTCAGGTGGAAGCTGTGAATAAATCCCTGAAGACTATTTTACAGCAAATGATCAATTCGGCCAGGTCAAATTGGAATTTGATGTTGTACTCGACATTATGGGCCTACCGAACATCTGTTAAAAATACAACCGGTTTCTCACCTTTTCAACTCGTTTACGGGTTGGAAGCAGTCTTGCCTATAGAGTGTCATATCCTCTCTCTAAAGTTGGCAGTACAATTATTGCCAGACACTTCACTGCTTGAAGAGCGCTTATTATATCTTGAGCAACTCGATGAGTAGTGTCATGATGCAGCCTTGGCTAACGAGGCTCACAAACATAAAGTCAAGTGTCAGTATGATCGGTCTGTTTGTCCTCAAATTTTTTCTGAAGGTGTCCTTGTCCTAGTCTATGACCAAGATAAGGATCCCTTGGGGGTAGGCAAGTTCAAACCCATGTGGTTCAGACCTTTCATCGTGAAGGAGTTTCTAAAGAAGGGTGCTTATCGTCTCATGGATTTTGAGGGAAATGCTTTGGTGGAGCCTAGAAATGGTCTCTACCTCAAGAAGTATTACTCGTAGGTGGGTCACCTTGGGTGACTTCTTGTAACATATGTATAGTTCCTATACATTCTCTTTTTATTTTCGTCTTTTTGGTTTTATGGACGTGTCGTTTTTGATGTCATCGTTTTCACTGTGGCAGATGTCAAGAGAATTAGAGGTGTTCATTGGGTTTGCGGATGATGATAGCAGACACATTTAGAGGCTTGCTTCTGTAGCCTGGTTGATTTTCACACCTCAGGGCTAGTTGCTATCTTCAGGAGGTATCTTTTTAGGTGACGCCACAAAAAATGTCACCGAATACAGCGCAGTATTAGAGTTTCTTCGTGACTCTTTGTCACATGGTATCTCTCACCTCTGGGTCTACTTAGACGCTCAGCTGGTTGTGTCTTATCTAAATGGGGTTTACCACGTTTACGATCCTACACTACACTGATGGTTCCTTAGGGTACGTCTCTTAGAACGAAGTTTTGATTACATTATGTATATCCATGTTCCTAGGAGATTGAATCAATTCATAGATACTCTAGCTAATCATATATTAGATTGGAATTTTGCACACATGTAAGAAAAATCACACACATGCACATTTGTAAAATAGATGTAATCCATAAGACATAAAAAAGATGAAAAATATCCATATATATATCAAAAAAATATCAGAGTACATGAGTGGGTGCAAGCACCTCAAAAATATGTCCAGTCAGAATCACAGGGGCTTATGCCCTCAAAAATATACAAAAGGTGCTCTCGGCATGTAAGTAGTCTAGCCTAGCTAAGGGCAGGGCCTGTTAGCCCTACTGTAGTGAACAACGACGTTTTCCAAATGCCAAAAAATATGGACCCAGGTCCGTGGCACCCCAACTACATGAGGTTGCATTGATGGTGGCAGGTCCTCGATTCCATTGGGACTGTGCGAGTGAGCGCAATAAGGTTCTGCTCGACCCGTCTCAAAAATCTACCAGCCTCTCTGGTTGGAGGCCCCCCTGCTGCTGCTAGTCCTGCCTCTGGTCAAGGACGCTGCCTGGTCCTGCCTTTGGTCAAGGACGCTGCCTGGTCCTCGCAAAATCTGTTGGATGCACTGGTCCCACATTTGCACATAACGGATACATACTTGTCAGATACTCTGGTACACAAAAAAATGATATATATAAAATAGAAATAAAAATTAAATAACGTTGAAAAAAAAAAGCATACCTAACTCTCCTCGATTTTCTCCGGGAGGTACGGCCATGTCAGGGTCCCTAGAGAATTCGATCCCAACATAGGGGTAGTCCTCTATCGCTGAAATCTGCCCAGACCACCAGTCAAAAAACTTGTCATCGAAGGCCTCAATGGTCCTCCCCCCACCCTGTCGCAGCAACATCACTGCCCATTTGAATAGCATCAGGAGAGTGGTCTCATGCCCTCGTACCGTCTCTCAAGGATTGAGACTGGGTACCCTCTCAAAGAAGAAAGAGCACAAAATGGTCCCAAACCCGAAGTTCCTATGTGCCCGCACTCGACAATATGTCAATTGTGTCTGCATGCATGTTAGCATGGTTGTTCTCCAGTCAAAAAATTGTGCATTTAAGCACTGAACTGCACAATGCATGTGCACCTGGGAAGCCTGATGCAAAGTTGCGGATCATGTGATTCACCCGATGAGTAGAACAATCGCTTTCAATGGTAGGTTGTTGATCTTGTTTATAGGCACCTGACAACCTACTTGCTCAGTACCAGCCTCCCAATGGAGTCCAATGAACTCCTCGATGTTGTGTGGCCTGGAGGGAAAAGTGCGCAAGTTGACTAGATCCCCTCTCCTCGAGAGACCAATCAGAAAGTAAATGTCCTCAGTCGTTGGAGTCAACGACTGCCCCTCAAGCATGAATGCCTCTGCGTCAGGATGCCAATAATCTATCAATGCATTTAGCAACTTGGGTTGTGCCCTCATAAACGGCCACTGGAATAACTTTAGCAACCCGCATTGTGAAAAGACAGTGACAACAGTGGGGTCTTTTGAGACCAAAAAATCAAAGTCCTCATGTTCCCTCACTCTCCAATAAACGTACATCCTGCAAAAAGACAAAATCATGGAGAGTTAACTCTTGCATTTTTAATTTTTTCACATGTTGGAGGGTATACGTGGGTTGTAGTGGATACAGTCACGTATGCCCGTGTGCAGAGTTTCATCTGCACGCAGGCATATGCGTGTTGTCCTAGGAAAACCCATGTACACATAGGGCCGACCATTTTAAAGGTCAGTGCCCTCCCAAAAAACAAAAATAAATACAACAAGGAGGAATGGAAATGCAAGAGGGGCTATTTTGTACTTGGTCCAAGCAAAAGTTCATTTCGTCCACTGAAGCTCCTAGAATCAACTCTTTTGACAAAAGGGTGTTTTTTGACTTTTGGTCAATTCCCAATTCGTAATAGTGATAATGAGCTGCCAAACTTCTATTTATAGATGTTTTTGGCCCTTTTTGTCATTTTTTCGAACCCTTTTGTCGTTTTTTCTAACTTAAAAATCATTTATTCTGATTCATGAGTTTCTTATGGAATGTTACGATAAGTGTTACTTTGGGTATTGGGAAACTTTTTGGAGATTTGGGTCATTTTAAAGGTCTTTTGGTAAAAAGTCATTTTTTCAACTTTGTGCATGTAAGTTATGTTTCCACCTCCACTTGTTGCACCTCGTTGTATTTTCCTCTTTTCAATAGGATCGATCCCACCGAGTTACGACATGGAACCCTCACTCTTTCTCTAGAAGTGTCGTAATTTAGTGGTAGAGCCTACCTTCACATGGATGCCCTAGGTAGATCCTGGTTGCATTTTGGTGTCCATACCATCACTAATGGCTATAGGCTCGAGAGTCCTTATCAATTTTTCCTGATTACGAGTATGAGCCTCATTTGCATGATTCATTATCACTCTTGACCTCACCCTTGGGACTCCCAAAACACAATGGGTCTTCTTTTAAGCCCTTTTCAGACCCTCTAAATATGAAAATATTGCCGAGCAATCTTGTTGCCCTTCACGCTCGCTAAACTGAAATTTGAAGGCACGTCTGTCTAGCGGTAGTTTACCCTTTTTTCGGTCTGGATGGTCAAAAGTACAAACAAAGGTATACTCTAGGAGCTTCGGTTCTCTAGAAGAGTATTCTCAGGTATAGATTTTACCCTTTTTCGGGCATGAGGGACTAAACTTACAAAAAAGGAACCCCCACAGAGTCCATAGTTAAGCTCTTTTCAAACTCCGTAAAATTGAAAAGATAGTCGAGTGACCTTGTTTCTTCACACTCATTAAATTGGTCCAGAAGAACATCCCTTATGGATTCCATATTTAAGATCTTTTCAGACTCCTTAAAAATGAAAATATTGCAGAGTGATATTGTCTTTGTCACACTCGTTAAAATGATTTTGAATAGACGTTTGTTCGGTGCTAGTTTACCCCTTTTTCGAATCGACCAGAATACCTTCAAAAAGGTACCCTAGTGGAGTCTCCTTTTAAGCTTTTTTAGACTCTCTAAAAATGAAAAACCATCGAGCTTACCTTTTATGGGCTCATTAAAATCACATCGAATGACGTTATCATTGTGTATTATTAATCACATTTTCATTCCTACGTCTTTGGCTTAATGTCGGCTCCATGTTGCTCTCAATTGAACCATCTAAAGCATGCCTTATACACAAGCCTTGTAGCACTCTGCCTCTACGTCTTGACACCTTGACCCATGGAGGATTTTCCCCAGGTGTCCTTTCCCTACATATGTCCCCTTGCTCTGAGCATCAATGTGTTCCTTGCGCTTGGAACTAGTATGTCTGCGAAACTCGATCCTCCTTTGTAACATAGCATTCTTTATTTTTGTTCAAGCTTCCCAAAATTATTGAAAAAGACAAAAAAAATCAAATATACCCAAAAAAGAGGAAGGGAAAAGCATTTTCTTTTTGTTGACAACACAATGAGTCACCCTTGGACAAAGCACATCTTTCCGTTTTTTCGTCAAGGCTTATGATTTAATAAGACTTTAGGAAGATGTTCTCGCTACATAGAGCTGTTTCCTCCTCCATTTGGTTGCCCTTCCAAACATATGGAGAGTTCTCTTTGCCTCTTGCATCGTGAACTTATGTCAATGCCATGCTCCCCGAGTCTCATTTTTTCTCGTGCTTTTGTCCAAGGGAAGTCTTACTAAACTTGAGGTATCCCTTCTGTAGTTTGTCTCTTTTCCTCATGCCCGGCCACCCCGAAAGACCAATCAAGTCCTTGCTCAAAATCAATGAAGTTCTATGCCTGATCATCAAGATCCTCTTGTCTGTTACCGACGAGCCGTCGAATACCCTTGGGTAGTGAATTTGTACATTCATATTACACTCCTACCTGATTTTTTAAGATTCTGAAGTTGTTGCTCGAGCTCTGAAGACCTCATCTCCAACCATCAGGTGTCATTGGCTTCTTAAAAATTGGTACTATACATGTAGATAATTTGATTTTAAGATGTGGATCCATTGTGTATTGCTCTCAGCTACACTTTATATAGTTATATGACATGGATCTACAATGTATTTGATTGGCAGCCATGATTTTATTTCATCCCGAGCATGGGTATGCCCGCCTTGGTGAGAAAAATTGTTATTTTTGCAGATGGCACCTCCTGAACTCTGGTCCCTGGGATCACTCACGTCATACAATGGTGAAGATTTGTAATGTATTTCATCCATCAGATGCTCTTATGACCTCACACGTTAGGGGGCATATGTTATAACCCTAAATTGCACATGACATGTATACCTGGCATCAAGCCATCTAACTTGCTATATTTACCAAGCCATTATTGAACAACTCTTCTAAAAACCATCATTTTGAAGGTGTATGCGCCCTGCAACATTACTGCCCGCGTACACACAGCTGCTGAGCCACTACAACCCACGTACACTCACAAAATATCGCGAAATGTGGAAATTTGCATAGGATTCTAGTTTTTGGGTCGTTACTTAACCATTTGACTGCCCATAGCCAGTCACCCCAACTGTTATTGTCCCTTTTGGCCTATAAAATAAGGGGTTGGTGTCCCATTGTAAGGAGAGGCGCGAGAGAAAAGACACTCTGCCCATTTTATCAATCCCCCTTTTCCCCAATTGTAAATCCCTTACCATTTCCCTAAGAGAGAACTGAAGAGGAGAAGAAGATGTGGAAGCAGTTGGTGCATGGTGAAGAGGAGCCCAGGACCAAGTTCAAGGAGCAGTGTCAGTCTCATGTTGTAAGTGCTTTTTGTGATATTAATATAAAGAAGTACTTTTTCTGTCCCGCCAAATGATGTCTTGAAATTATATGATTTGTTTACATTTCTTATTTATGATGTCTAACCCACTAATCCATATGTAGAAAATGTTCTTGTAGTTTCTTTTTTATCTTTTGATGAATGTAGGTCATCCTTGGGAGGAGACTTGCAGTCAGGAAACAACCAAGTACAAAGAGATCGACATCGAACGCCGAGTTTAAGGTAGGCCTACCGGATCCCTCTCTCTTTTATTTTATGTATGATTGTGGGGTAATGTTGGGATAGTGATAAAAAAGTAGGAGACTTTAGACGGTTAGCTCTGCCTACACTTTAGGCCCTTTGTGTAGTCCGTAGAGGGTTTTTCCTGCTATAGTAGTTGGTTGAAGTGGAAGAAGACAGATTCATTGCAGGATTTCACCAGTAGGTACATAAGGAAAGAGAAAAGGTCTATCACGACAAACATATCAAGAGAAAAACATTCAAGCAAGGAGATCCAGTATTGGTATATGACAGTAAGTTCATAAAGCATCCAGGGAAGTTTAGGACACACTCGCTTGGGCCATATGAGGTTGCCTATGTTACAGAAGGAGGAGATGCACAGTTGAAGACTTTGAAGGGAGAATGGAAGGAAGGTTTGGTAAATGGGAGTTGGTTGAAATTGTATTATGACAACTAGCTACCTTGTAGCTCTCAGTAAAAGAAAAAGAAGAAGGGTCTAGGTGCGAGGTGTAGTTGAAACTGGGTACCAGACACAGAAAAGGCAGTCTACACATAGGGGGGAGGGATGGAGGAGAAAGCACAGGCTGTCCTGCATAGTTTGAAGTCGAAGTGAAACAGAAGGTTCAGACCTGAAGTGCTTCAGGATGAGCCAAATGAGTGTCGGGGGCCTATTGTCCCTTGGTTATGGAAGAAAGCAAAGATTAAGGAAAGAAGGTGAAGTACAAATTGCGCGGAAAACACATTGAATGAGATTGGGTCGAAGTGGCCAAAGAAGCAGAAAAGAAGGAGAGAAGTAAGGGAAAACAAGTCGTTGAATGAGAGGATCAAGGAAGATAGATCAACAAGGAAGATGGATCGTGGACAACTCAACAAGCAGAAAAATCCACCAATAGATGCTTTGGAGCACCTTGTAGGAAAGAAGGAAACACAGGTTGGCAAAGCCTGGAAAACGCAGGTCAAGTTGACCCAGGGTTTTAGACACCTAGGGTTTTGACACCTAGGTTTTGACCTAAGGATGTCAGAGAGCTATTGTAATGTATAAATAAGAACCTAGATGGGAGAAGAGGGGTTCACTATTAGATTATGTGATTATGGTTAATGGTTGTTGATTATTATTGTTGTTGAGCGAGAGAAGTACTGTGTGTGAGAGCATTCTGTAAGATCTTCAGCTGGGTGCAAAGATCAACCCTACAGCTGGGTGCGCAGGGCAGAGAGAGAAGAGAGAAGGAGAGAAAGATCTGCAAGCTAAGAGTGTAGATAGAACTGTATGTTTTCATATAATATCAATAAACATAGTTCTGTGGACGTAGCCCTAGGGAGACGGTGAACCACGTATATCTTGTTGTCATGTGTGATTGATGTTGTGTTCTTTTTCTTCCTATTACTCTGTTATTGCATCATTGTGTTAGATCTAAGATATATTTTGTGCAATAGGATTAAAGGAGATAGAGAATAACTAGGTTGATGTGTGTTGTTGCCTTGGATCCACTTTACATTTCCTCTGGTTGTAGACACTTGTGTCCTGCAACCCCCTATTTCTACTTCAGGTGATACTGCATCTGCTTCCCAGGTGTTGCCGAAAGGGCCAGTAGTTAGGGCTTGTTGGTGCATTTTTAGAGTTGAACCCTAGGCCTGCCTCTGTGCCAACATGTACCATTTGTCAGTGATTCCTATAGTTCTTACATGAGTGTTGGTGAAGGGATGTTAAAAGACTTCTCATTGATGGGAAATTTCCCTTTATCCCCACCATCCTCTCCCCTAAATATTGCTCCAATCAATATGATCTCTTCGTTTACTAGTGGATCCCTTTAGTCTTTCGATCCTTGGGTGGTTCCTTTTCCACATGATTTTGAGTCTTACAGAGCCACCATGTCTCTCGCAATGATTGATATTGCCTCTCTGGTAATCCTGTCAACATCAGTTGATCTTTGTCATCCACTCCATCCTCATATGGAGTGTGATTAGTGTGCTCCATCCAAATGGGTTTTTGACTCACCGCGTTCATGTGATTTCCTAGATACTAAGTTGCCTTTAGATGAGGCCATCTTGGATTTCATGGCTTCCATAAATAATCCAAAGGATGAGGTGATGCATCGATCATCTTTGATAATTTATAACAAATGAGAGTTAACATGATGATTTTTTATCCAGGACTAGGGGCATTTTCTGGGACATCCAATAACCTCCTTAGCGTGACCCATTTCCTCCTTGGTTATATTTTTCAGAACTTTCCACTGAGTTATCTTCTTCCCCTTCCATCTAAGATTAGCATTTTGTACCTCCTTCATGTCGTTATGGGACCCATGAAGGAATTCTCATATCTCATGAGACCACTCATGATGATTATCTTCATATGTGGGCATTCGATCTTATGTGGCATGGCCCTATCATGGTGAGCCATATGATGCATACATTGGCTCATGAATTCCTTGGCGACAATCAAGATCCTTGGCCTGAGCCTAGAAATGGGATTTATTTTTCATAAATTGTCATAATGCATAGTGTCTTGCATATAGGTGTGGTGTGAGTTCTTTTGTTTTGCATATATCATATCCAAAAAATCCATTTTTTTTTTTGAGATTTCACTACACGTTTTGACCCCAGAATCTAGTTTACATGTGTTGATAAGATTACAAGGACTTTTTTACAAAGATGATGGCTTCCAATGAACTTGAGGTACATTTTATTGAACTCACACATAGGGATAGGTTTTTCCTTGTGATATCACTTGCATTATTAACCATCCATGTTGTCATCACAATGCCTTAGGTTTGATCTTGTAGGTCGCGACATACCCAACTCCATTTTGTGCATCATAATATGTTCGATAGTGCCTACCCTCCATGGGTTCCCTAGTTAGCACCCCGATGTGATTTCCTGTAGGACCAATAACCCTCTTGTAGACCCACCATGACTTGACATTGAGCTTCATTCTTCTCTCTTCATCTATATTTCGGCCATATCTCAAGGTGGTTCCCAACTTTTTACGTTTTTTTTTGGTCACTTATGCATTTCTTTCTTGCATCATGCACCCCACCACTGCGTTGTTGTCTTCCCATATTCCACTTACCACTATTGCAATATCCATTGACCATCTACCTCTTGCATTATTTGGCCTCCATTTTGCACCCACCTACCCATGGAGAGAAGTGCTGCTAAGAGTGGATCTCACTTTCCAATACCCATTTGCATTCATGTTTCTTAGGTCGGTTCCATGAATTTGTAACGTAGAAGCATGTTGTTAAGGCACTCATTCTCTCCATACAAGCTCACTTTTACCACTTTTTCATGTTCATTAAACCATGAAAAAGGCACCAACTGAGCTCACTTTTAACTCTTGTCGTGCTTGCTAAACCATGAAACATACACCTTCTGAGTAAACTTTTACCTCTTTTTCGAACTCGTAAAAAGACACGAAAAAAGACACCTTTCTAGTAAATTTTTACCTCTTTTTTCGGATTCGTAAAAAGACACAAAAAATACACGAAAAATACACTTCACGAATATACTTTCAACTCTTTTTCAATCTCATTAAAAAAGAAATAAAAAGACACTACCGAGCATACTTTTATCTATCTTTTATGTTGATTTTTGTAGCATCAGACATGTGCTTCCACACAGGTCTAAGTGTCTAGACATGTGGAAGTCTTCCAAAGCCTTCTACCTTAGTAATTTACTTTAATTAAAGGAATTATTAACGTAAGGTTGTTTTATTAATTAGTTGAGTTTAATTTAATGAAATGTTAAAGTTATTAGTATTAGTGAATTAAATCTTAGCCATTGATCTCAAGTGAGGTGAGATTTAATCTCAATTGTCATTCAGATTAGAGATTAGGGTTAGGTCATAACTCAACATTATAAAAGTAAGGCTAGGGTAAAGAAGGAGAGGCACTTCATATGATCATATCATAGAGAGAGAGAGAGAGAGAGAGAGAGAGAGAGAGAGAGAGCACAAAAGGAGTTTTTCTCAAGGAGATCTTAGATAGGTGAAAAGGAAATCTTATCTAGAGATTAGTTCAAGTCAGAGGATAAGAGAGAACATAGGAAACTACATGAGGATTCGAAAGATTGGAGCCGTAGTAGCAGGGTTGCACTATATGCATCGCGCAAGTCACTGTTAAGAACCAAACATCAATAGAGCATAGAAAAACCTCAGGAAAAGTACTCAATGCCTTGAAAAAGAGATAATTTCAGATAATAAGCCTCTTCGAGGGGGCAACCTCCTTTTACCCCACTTAAATGTTCAAGTCCAAGATGATTCAAAATGAAAATGTCTCCTTGGTATATATAGGAGACTAGGAGGTTTAATGGCC
>JASDQU010374554.1:139321-153750 GCA_032191745.1 Picea mariana
AAGAGTTTCCTCTCCAACCTAATCCAAGGCCTTAGTCCTGAACTAGTTTGTGAACCCTACAAACATAAAAGTCTAGTAGATTTTAAATTTAGCGTTACTTTTATGGATTTGTCTTACGTCAAGGGGTATGAGGGTGAAACTGATGATGTGTAAAATATGAAATCAAAAAATGAATAAAAAAGTTGGAAACAAAACTTTTACTGAATGCAAAATTTCGACAACTTTTTAAAAAGTATTTTTTAATTTTTTCTAAGATTTTGGACAGCAAACTCAAAGGAATTTCACTCAACTACGAGCTACTTATGATCTAAGTGAACTGCAAAAACTTATGAAATAAAAGACTTCTCCCTAGCTAATGATGCAGAAACACACTCTTCAACCAAAAAAGAAAATGAAAAGAGATTTTTGTTTTTATTTAAGTGCTAGTAAAGAAAGACAGGGAAAATATCGACAAGCAAAAAACCAAGAACAACAATTCTAGCCTAAATGGCAGATCGCAAAGAATCAGATTAAAAAATCAAACAATAGCAATTGTAAAAACAATGACTCTCACACTTGTCTAAAAACCGTAAAATTTTTATTTTTCTGACAACGTTTTAAATGAGAAAAAGCAAGCTAAGGGTAAAATTAATCCTAAGCTACTGACTGTTCAAACAGAGATCCAAACACCTGAGAGGAATAATTCTTATCAAGGGAAAGGATGACTGCCTTACCCTTAACAAAAATTATTCTGTACAAGCACGGGACTGTTACTCAAACAACCCGCATGTGAACACGTGCTGAATAGAGACAGAGGGCGTGTACACGCGGTCTGACCTTGTACAGGCTACGTATATATCTAAACTCTAAGAAAAAAAATGAAAACAGACAGACAAAACCAGGAAGAGACCACTGATATTGATAACCAGGATCCCTTGAGGGCTTGGATACTCTTTCTAACAGAAAAACAAATAATGCAAGGAAAAAATAATAAGGCAAAAACAATCTGAGATAGGACTATTAGCAAACAAGACTCAGACAAAATTCCAGAAAACCCCCTGAGAATGTGTGATTCTGACAGGGAAGAGGATGACTGCCTCTGAGGTTCTCTGAACTCCACACACTACTGCTACCTCTACAGCTAGCATTCACATGCGGGCTGTAAAAGGATAGGGCATGGGTACACGCGTGCAGACCTTGTGCAGGTCACGTGTATCTCTATGGGTCCCGAAAAACATAGTCAAGCAAATGTCAGGGAAAGATGGTATGGAAAACTAGACTCCCTGCTAGCTCAGACTTTACAGAAATGAAAAGAAAAGACAGGCAAGAAAAACTAGTCTTTAAACTAAATAAAATTTCAGAAACCCTAGAGATTCTCCCCAGTATGGTCGCCAATTCTGTTGTTGGGGAAAAACACCCTACAGACTAGCAAATAGAGTTCAGACTTTGCATGCAGATATGACCGAATAGAAATTACTTTCTACCTTCATCCCTAGATTTAAATCCCCTTTTCTTAGTAAATGCATGGAAAGATCAACCTACCTCGTTACCGACATTTGATGTTGATCCTCCATTGTGCTTGATCACTTGTTCGCAATACTCCTTCCAAAGCTGACCTGTATTCAAGACAAGCAACAACTATGCATGCATACTACTGATATACTAATGGGTTAGAAATCCAGACATAAACTAATCAAACCATAAAAAGTTCATGAATTGGGACGGGAAAAGCACTTTCTTTATTACTTTGAATGAGTCAACTTACAAAAGTTGAGACCGGCCACCGCTCCTTGAACCTGATCCTGGGCTCCTCTTCTTCTATCCTCCAACTGCTTTGCTTTGAATCTCCTTTGGCATAAGGAAAGGCTAAAGGGTTGGGACAATGGGAGCTAGGTATTTGGACAAACCCTTGGCCATGGATGGCCGGGAGTTTCAGTTAACTTACCCATAGATTTTTGTTCCATTGGCAACTTTACTTTTTTCATGCTTTTGTCGGTCCACACGGGTTGTTTTGGGTCGGCCAGCGTGTACACGCATGCAGTAATGGATTAGGTCACGTGGGCCTTTATAAAAGAGGATTTTGAAAGAGTTGTTCAGCAGTGCTTTGGCAAAGAAGGGATATGAGTTGGCCTGATGCCCGGTAAGCATGTGTGGTGCAATTTAGGGTTATAACACCTATGTGGGGAGTCCTTTTGTGTCTTAGATTTACGGATGGTCCCTTTTCCTGAAGTCCCGGATGGGCATTGAAGTCCTTTTTGCGTTTATTTTTAATTTTTTCTACCTGGAATTTAAATCCTTCCATTTTCGTTTTATGTATTAATCGCAGTAACTAATATCCCTTCCACTATGACATGCACACTATAGATGCCTAAAATATCTTCCAGTTGCGAGTGGCACTGCTAATTCTCCAGAACATTGGACGATGTTTTCTATGGTCATTGAAAGTTTTGGGTTGAAATAGTTGGATCGATTACCTAATGGAGTATCCCTTCCACGCTCACTATTATAAAACTATGTTCTATTTAGGTGGAAATGACTAATCCAAAATATTAACGCATAGAAATTTTAGAATGAAGATGTGAATGAGATCTTGTAGTGACAACCACCCTTAAGAAAACTAACAATGGGGTTCGAATGAGGAATATCAATACAAGGAAACTAAGAGATGTGGGAAAGGACATGAAAACTCATTTAAGGAATGGAAAGAGTTAATGAAGACGTTTGGAATACCTTTAAGATTTTAGGGCCCTCATGATATATTAACCTAGAAGAAGGTAAAGGGGATGTAAAGGTGAAGGAAAAAACCTTCCTTAGTCCCAATCCTAATGGTAGTTCTAGAAATTATGAGTATATTGGATGATCGTAATAGATTGAGTTCCATAAAAGGATATAAACCTCGATACATCTTGTTTTCAGTTTGAATGCATTTTAATAAACGAAATAGCCTTATCCCTTTCTTATCGTTGATACACTTTCTGTTTATTTCCTTTGTGTATGTGTAATCGTGATAAGTCTCTTACCTGTATATTCGGTATGTTGTTTCGTTGAGTAATGAGTAATTAATAGTCTATGTTGAATTGGAATGTTGATGAGTGGAGTATTAACATCTAAGGATTGTAAAGGAGAGTACTAGTCTCCACGAATATTTTGTTCTTGAGGATTCTTTCTTCGAGGTTGGTTTTTTGGTTCTTGGTTCACTTTATTTCAAGAAGATTGTTGGCCCTCGACCAAGTTTTGAGGAAACATTGGTCGAGTTTGACCACTTTTGCACTTCGACAAGCTGGTTGAAGATGGAGTGCCCAGGCAGAGCTGAGATCGCAGGATCTCACTTGTTTTGTGGACCCAACAAGGGGTTCATTAGGTTTTATTTAATGGGTTACGGGATGTTGGCCCATGGGGTTACCCATGATTAGGCCTTTTTGTAAATGTAAAAGTATAATTAAGAAGGAATGTAATGTAGAAGTAGGTAGTGAAAGGAGCTAAGTGCTAGAGGAAAGTAGTTTTAGGTTGCTTAGTGCAACAAACTATGCATGTAAGGCGTTGTGCTTAGTAGAGGAGTTGGCTATGTGCCTTAACTTGATTTTGGGAAGGTCGGTCTAGTGCTTAGTGCGCAAATCACATGTCCGGTGCAAAAATTGGCTCTGTGGCTTAGTGAACAGGAGAAGATGCATGTAAGAGACTGAAGCCTAATAAAGAAGAAGAAGTTGTTGGTGGGCATAGCCCCACACTAGGGTGAACCACGTAAATCTTGTGTTTGCTTTGTTCTATGATGCTTATGTTTTGAATCTTCTTAGTGCATTAAGTGTTATGAATGATAGGTGGATCTATGAATGATTAGTGCTTTATTGATGATTAAATAAATGCTAGATCTAATTAAGTTCTATCTGTTGGATGGTTAGAATGCTTGATCTTTAGTATTAATGTGTCGAATTGTACTTAGGGTTTGATCTGCGATGTGAATAAGGATAATGTATTAATGTATGTTGTTCCTAAGTACTTCTGCAAAGTGTTATAATCACATATCTGTGTCCCATCTTGGTTACAAACACCTGATTCATTTAACTCCCATGCCTCTACCTCGGGTGAGACTGCATCTGCTTCGCAGGTGTTGGCGAAAGGGTCGGTAGTTAGGGTTTTGTTGGTGCATTATTGAAGCGTTGAACCCTGGGTCTGCCTCTATGCCAAAAAATGGTTTTGTTGTCGAGACCTGAAACTGTGATTGTTGGGAACTAAAGTAAAGGAAAGAGAAGCTATGTGCATAGATCTGTTGTTGTAGTGTGCATTATTCTACTTGACTTGCGAAGATCTGTGCTAAGAAAGAAACTCAATCTGAATAAAAGAGGTAAGATATTGAAAGAGGTAAAGCTTTATGATTTGATAAGAATAAGATAAGTGGAATTATTTTTTTTCGAAAGCATGAATCTAGGTATGTTTGATAGATTTTGTCCTAGTCTGAAAGCTAGGGTATAGTTAGAAGAAAGAGTTGATATGAATAAATTTCATCGGAATAAAGAAAGATATGTTATTCCTATGCATAGAAAGAATTTTTGGACTAATAATTGGATGCAAGAACCTAGAAAGAATTTTTGCAGATTATAGGTCCAGCACTATGATCCCATTGCACAGTACAGGAGAGGTTGGGGAACACTCAAGAGAAAGAAAGGATTGACATTATGTTATAATTGCAGAAGACGGAGACATCTTTCTAAGGAATTACCTAGTGCATGTCCTATTTGTCCTTGTTGTAAAATTGTTGGTCATGAAGTTGAGGATTTCCCAAGGATGATTGCTAAAGTAGAACAAATGAACATGAGTCAAGAGAATAAGAGCATGTTAGATCAGAAAGAGAAAGAATCAGAGAAATCTCAGACTATGTTAGTACAGTTAAAATAAGTAATGGATGATCACAAAGATATTAGTTTATCAGATATATTGAAAGAAAAACGACATATAAGTACAAGAATAGGAGACTTCAACATAGACTATGTCTTGGATGAGGAAACACAAGTGAATATTATGACAGAAAGTACTTGGGAAATTTTGGGGAAGCCTATTGTGGTACCTTCATTGGGAAGGATAGGCTTGTTCAAAGGAAAGATGATAACCCTATGTGGAAGAGTTACTAATGTACTTGTTATCATTCATGGAACATCGACAGAAGAGGAATATGAAGTTATTAGGTTTTTTGAGAAAAACGCCCCTTTCCCTCTTTTACTAGGAAAGACTTGGATTGAGAAGGATCATACCATATGGAAAGTAGAGGAAGAAGCTACAGAAAATAAAAAACAAGAACTAAGGGATTTCATATCTAGAAGAATAGATCAACTAATGGAAGAATGAGAAGTTGAGTCGAAGTAGCAGAATGCAACAGAATTAGTTGTCGAGGTTGAAAGAATGCAAGAAGATTTGAAGGACCTATCCATGAAAGAAGAAAGTATATCCACCCGGGAAGTGGTAAGGAAAGGGATATTAACTTCGAACCCTTTGAGAATACATCAGCACTGTGAAGTCACTACGACAGAAGAAAATAAGAATAAGAATGAAAAGAGGAATCCAGAGACTCGGATCATAGGAAAGAAGGAAAGGAAGCTCAGTAAGAAGAAATCCAAGTTAGAAAAGATACAAGAAGTTAGAGAGAAGACTTCGCAAGAGGACGACTTGCAGACCCTAAACCTCATCGAAACAACAGAACCACTCAGAATGGGACTTTGTCGTGGAGAATATATATGACCGTTGGAGGCGCCCCGACCATTAGAACGACGCTCCGAACGGCTAGGAAACACATTTATGGGTGACTAGATCACGTTTGGGACGTTGAGACTGTGCCATAACGGACTGATTTGTATTGATTGAGGCATTCCTTCCCGTTGGAGGAATCTGTTACAAAACTTGCTTATTTAACCCGTCGGACGCTACGTCGGGACCACTTTTTACTACCCGTGATTATCTGAGACAAGAAACAAATTGATTTTTTGTGTCGAGCTATGCTATCAGACCTCTCCATATGTTTTTTACCCCAATATCCATTCACCTACCCCGACTTATTGTTTAAACCATGAGAATGTCGATCGACCACAACGAGCTAGAGAAATCTGTTGAAGAAGTTCTGAAGACGTTTATGGCTGATAAATCTATGTTTAAGGGAGTAAACACATCATCAACCAAGGGACTACAAGATTCCCCCTCAACTGGACGACGTTTGGGACGAACTAACCTTGCGACCGAGAAGCGAAGTAAGCATCGCGATGATCTGGCTAACGTGAAGAAGATCTCGTCGATCTTACATGATTACATTATGCCTATTTCTGATGCAGTTAACTGTGACAACATTCCATGGGACTTTGAGTATACATTGATCACTGCATATATCCCGAAGGGGATACGTGTAGTTGGAAGTTAGTTAGGATAGGTCTCGTCTTTGAAGAACAATGATTTCAACCTTGGTGACAGAAAGAACTACATGATGCTTGCACCTCATAGATACTTGATTAAGAAAATTGGGAAGAAGCCTTTCATAGTCTCCCAGCCTTGGATAAAGGAGCTCACACAGTCCACGATATTGAACGTCATGAAGATTCCTCACTTTGGCCGACATCAGGAGGTTAACGCTTGCGTTAAAATCCTTTTGTCATGCTATCATGGAGGATACCTATGGATCGATAGGTTCATTACTATGAATCCGACACTAATCCACCTGATCATAGGACTGACCATGCAAGGACCCGACCCTCAATAGTTCTACCCAGGGAAGACCTCAGATTGCTCCCTGGCACAGCGCATTAAGGAGGCATACAACGAAGTTGAGAAGGGAAAGTGTGCAGTGGGCCTAGCTTGCTAGCTTATAGTTGGCAAGATCGTTAGAAAGAAATGCCCCATGCAGGTCACCAGGTTCATGGTGGACCTCGCAAGGAAATGCGTGGAGGGGATGCAAATGAATTGGGTGAGCTATCTCATCAATGAGTTCCATTTCAGCTAGTTTCTTGTGCTAATCACATTTGTCGCTTGGAAAATGCCGGAGGGAATTGCCTTCCTAGAGATTGAACCTTTGGATCCATTGGACACAAATTTCTCCACTCTATGGTACACGAATGACATGTCAAAGAAGTGGCAGTCGAACACAGTGTTCCACGCCTACTATCAGCAACTAAAGTTTTCCATAGAATCGTTCCCTTGCATGAAACCATGAAATTTTCACCAGTACAGACCATTAGCTAAGTTCTGCATAGACTCGCACTTCATTTATATCACTGCGTGCAAGGATGTGAGCAAGGAATAATTACAGTCCTACTATAATCTGACCGATGAAGACATGGAAGAGATCACGAAGGAGTGGTTGATAGAGTTCCTTGTACCAGTCGATGATGCAGAAATATCTGAACCTGACATCATCGGAAGCCCCTTGGTCACCCGGTTCGAGCATGCAGGACAGACCAGTGCAAAGAAGAAAAATAAAAAGGAGAAAGTGCAGAACATAGATATTGATGAGGAGGACAGTGCCTCGGAAGAAAGTGGACCTCACTCACCCTCAAGGGGAGGAGGAGATGAAGTAGATAAATAAGGAGGAGGGGAAGAAGGACAAAAACAAGGAGAGGGAAATGATACACCTCCGAAGGATCCCCCTACTAGGTTCAAAACATCGAAGAAGAGGAAGGTTTATCCATAGAAACCCTCAAAAATAAAGAGGACCCGGGCCAGTAAACCCCAGCTACAGGCTATGCTCATGGAGGATGACATTAGTCTAGTCTGCGGAGTGATGGAGGATGTGTCAGAAGACATCTTACAGAGATATGGCATGAAGCAAGAAGAGTTTTATGTAAGAGTTGAGAAGGAACTGCGGGAAATTCAATGAGTCATTCAATTGAACCGCACAGTATCTATCGTGCCTTCCTTGTCAGAGACTGTAGATTTGGGGGATGATCCCACCCAACTTTGATGACCTGCAGATGTAACATAGGCTTGACTTCAGCGAGTCCAAGAAGAGAAGGAACATGCCAAAGAATCCCTGAAGAAAGAAAAAGAGGACATCTTGGAGAAACCAAGAGTTGCACGGTACTGTGCAACCACGTACGAAAACAAGAGAGAAGAGTTTTGGGTGATGCTCGAGGGACACAAAGAAAATATACAGAAGGAAAAGGACAAGCTGCTTGTAGTGCAGAATACAGTCAAAGAAGTGGTGAGAAAAGCACTTCACTCTGTGTCAAGCTTGGCACAATAGGAACATGAGGCAGTCAAATTTCAAGTGACGAAGCTCGTTGAGGCCATCTAGTAGCTTCATGCAAGGGTAATGGAGTTGGAGCTTCAAGCAGTACCAAGCACACCGTAGGAAGTCCGCGACCAGAGGGAGGAAGCTGCTGAAAGCGCAGTGGAAAGGATTAGAATCCTCGCCTCGGAATGCAATCAACTAAGCGACAGAAGCGCGCAGACCTACGAATGTCTCACAAAAGATCCAGAGCTTAGGAAGTTGGAAGCGCAACTACAGGAGGCGCAGTAGCATGCACTGACAGTTCAGGCACAGATGAAGTCATTCATTGCAGTCGAGAGAATGAAGAGATCACAATAAAAATGTGTGGCCCAACAATAGATTACTACCATCCAGGGAAGAGTCATGGAAGTCACACAGAGGCTACAACCGGTGCAAGAGGAAGCCTGCATGGTGTGTTGGTGTAATTATATGCATAATATATTACCAAACATAAATTATCAACTGGGATTCGTAATCAATAGAGTTGATGCACTATATGTGACGATAACAGATAGGTTCCTATGTATGTTTAGTATATAATAGATAAGAAAACCATTTAGAAACCAACACACTCTTAAAAATGACAATCTTCACACAATTCGAAAGCTAGAAAGCAAAAATCATAAACAAACAAAAGCTCTTGCTCAAGTGATGGACATGTTCATTGATGGCTTATGAAAAGAAAAGGTGAACTTTGATTCTATCTCCTGGAGAAACTAAACTAACAAGTGGGATGCTCCATTAAAGCTCATGTATGGTGAAATATGGAGATCCAACTATTCCCGCATTACCACACTTTGCAACAAATTCGAATAGTGAAATCAAACAAAATAACATGAAACCAAAATAACAAATACATGAAATGAAAATCTACACTAACAATTTACAATAATCTTACCAAGATGGATCGGTGGCCCTTGCTGATGCCAACATGTAATATTTTAGATCAACAGATGATAACTTCTAAGAGATACAAAATCACTAAATCCAAACTTGCATTAATCTTCAACAGGTAGGTTTACAAAATGAGTCTCTTCATGAATCCAATCTACATCATAACAATTCTCCTCAAGAACCTATCTCATAACAATTCCCTTAATCTACATAATAATAATTCTCTCTTTCAACATAATAATGATTCTCTCCTTCTACATAATAATGATTCTCCTCCTCCCCCCTCATGAAGAGAGGGCACTCTCTTTTATACATGAGATCTTTGAAAAGGAGATAAACATCTCATAATTACAGATCCACTTTTCTCTCAACCCATTTCCCTTTATTACAAAATACAATCCCTTCAAATCCTCACACATATCTCTCATATATCTTGGATAATATATGACAACCAAATATCCATGATCTTCTCCTTGGATTAGTATTGAATTATCTCCTCACATCTTGAAATGGTGGAGGAAGTATTCGAGAAGTATTTTGAATTAATCCTTCACATATTCCTACACATGATAAATCTCACACATTTTTGAGATATATGAAAACATGTCAATTTTCTAATATTTAATCACAAATTCCCTTTTAATACTAAAATAAATGATTTGGAAAATAATAAGGTTTAACCCATATTTAATCATGAAAATGGTATCATGAAAGGTTAATGGGGCGATGAAATGTGAAGAATGATGAAGGGAAAGGTGGATGGAAATATGACAATCCTGAGACTCAACATACCCCCCAACTGAACTTGTTGTATTTCCTCATGCAACTGTGCATGAATCCTCTCAAGAAATTTTGGCATCTGAATTTTGGGCTTTGAGTGATGATAATGAATATTTCCAGGATGGGGTTTACATAAGTAACAGCTGACATTTTCTTATGGTTGGTTCTTGTGTGACAACCATGAATATAGAGAATGCTGGTTCTTGTGTAAACAACATTCATTTCATTATTTGTTCTCTTGTTGTTATGATAATAATTTACCCATTTACTTGCTGGAATAAGAAAACATCATTGAGTATAAGAAATCCCTTTTTGCATATTTGTGAATCATGCCAATATGTATATCAATGCTTATGAAGCAAAGTGCAACAGAGTATCGTTGGAAGAGAAACAAAATGTTGGTAAATGGTAAATGAGACGAAAAATGGAATGGTAGTGGAAAAACGGAGTGGTGATAGTGAATATAGTGCCCCCCGCCCCACCCCCCCCCCACCCCCCCAAACTGAATTGGTTGCATGTTCTCATGAAACGTGGCATGAGTCATAGAAGTGAAAAGGAAAGGGAGCATGGTGAGGGATTTTTCCAAATTATTCATTCTAGCATGTAAGGAATTGCATGATTAAAGAGTAGAAAAAATCATACCTCCACTTACCCAAGATGTTGATGAACTATGCAATAGGAATATGGTTAATACGTCTATTGGAGCATGGAAGATGTCACTACTATAGGATCATGTGAAAGGTGACTACTATTGTAGTTGCGACTGCTGTCATTGCTGGATCAGAGAATGTGAAGTGGAGGAATCTGAACTGCTGTTGATGAACCATGGAAGAGAGGAAGTAAGGAAGTGGAACTGTAGTACTCTCATATAGTTGAAGTCATGCTACTGTAATTGCTGAGGAGTCATGGAAAATTATATAGTCTTCACCCGCTACGAAACCCGATGGTATAATTCTAGTAATGCGAATGGATGTGTTGATGTCGAGCATGAAGAGAAGTCATTGGATTACCGGCCATTGATGAATGTCATTAACCAATGCGAGGCAAACTCACCATTGAGTTCAATGAGTGCCAAGGTACTCGAGTACATCTTGCGAAGTGTGAATGAATGAGTTGGTGTCGAGCCACTTGCAAGATCTGACGATCAAGGGACAGTGATGTATTCCCATGATTGTCAGCGAGAGAACTTTCCATTAAGGCATGCAAGCCTCCAGGTACTCAAAATGAACTCTAGTCTATATCCCAGATAAGGTGTTGAGATCGATGGGGAAAGACTTGTTGAAAGGTGGGCCTTAAGGAATCCCACATCAGTCAACGTGAGTTTGTAAAAATGATTGGTAGGACTATAGATGAAAAGGTCTCAGTAGCAAAAGTGTGTATGAAAAAGAAAGCAGGGTAATGTAGTCATCAAAAAGGGAAATGAATGGTTTTATTTGCAAGGCAAAATCAATGGAAAATAGGAAAGAGATGTATGCGACTCAGAAAGATAGGCGTGTGCGAAGTCATGAAGGATAAGGCGATGGAAAGTGGACTTCAACATGGATGATCAATGTGCGTTGAAGGAAAAATGAGGGTAAAAATTCATGACACAAATGGGTTTATGAACGGTTTCTTGTGTAACTGCAAACGTCATGAGATGTATGAAGATCAACTCCTTCAAGCTACCCAACAAAGCATGTTTCATGGAAAGAGTTTGTGATTTTTTGAAAATCACTTCAGAATGAGATGCGATCGTCTTCATTCCTGCAATCGAACTTAGTACGAATCCTGCAATCAAAGTTGTGAGATCATCGTAAAACAAAAATGCAATATTTAGTATGAATGCGGCAAATTAAAGAGATAAAAAGTGTGTTTTACCTATTGTCGTTGCGCACTTATTCCATTGTTAATTGCTGCTTGAAGTGACTTAAGAAAAACAAATTAATGTTAAGCATATTGTTTTCAGGAATTAGAGAATGCCCATTTGCAATTTTATTTGTTTTTACTGTTTTGATTTTTAAATTTTAAGTGTTTTTTATTTTTATAATTTATAGTAATAATTTTTATTTTATTTTTTTAACCAAAATTTAGCAACAAATTCATTATCAATTACAATGCAATATATAGTCTCAAATCACTTACACGTAATTGGTTACATTCATATAAGTTGGTCTCTTTCCACCAAGCTAAAGTCATACAGACCAAAACATGTTATGTATTGTTTTGTATTGCAATTTTTAGGAGTGAAGACTAAGTGCCCACGACACATGCTATAACACCAAATAATAAAATGGTCATAATTATCACAATCTCAGGACCAGAGACTCTTCTCCTAAATATTTTTAAGTAGGAAATGCAAGGAATAATGATGGATATTGAAGAGCTGAGAAAGGATCCAATTAATGCCATAAGATACCCAAAGAAAGGCACTGCAATTGCTATGCTCATTGTGCTCACAACTAACATTGTCCAAATGAGCATACTCCAAATTACATGAATTCCAGATGGGGATAAAGGTGTTGATATTATCTCTTCCAATGCCACAGCCATTGGATTGATCATCAAACTATATTTTTCAAAGGGTGTGATAATTGTTGTATATATTACCAATTTTGAAGCAATTGCACTCGAAGGAAAGTTTAATTTCACCTGTGATGACACTCCAGTGTCGAACATCGTATAACCCATGGCCCCAATGCTCGCATACATAACAAGCAAACAAGCAGAACCTGGGGAAATCGTTTCTTGTCTCTCATGGAGGAATATTATTTTTTGAGTGGGATGCCTATTCAATCGGTGCCGCCTGATGGAGGTTCCTGTAACACGAGGCATCTATAACTATTATTGCATCAACATCTAGTGGTAACTAATGTGTTCAGGAAAATCGAGTTCAATTTGCAGAGAGTGGTGTTCATATGTGTTGAGCGTGCACAAAACAAATGCAGGCGTATGTTGATTTGAATCTAGACCAAGCAGAGAATTCATCTCGCTAGAGTAGAATTTGTTCTTTCCTCATACCTGGAATGGAACGAGATAGATCTTATTCTAATTGAAGCATCCGCAAAGAGGAAGTTTGACAAGTCGCATTCTACCTGTAGCATTAGTAAGGAGAAAGGAAAAGAAAAAAAAATCGCATCCAGGAATAGTATATGGCTTGTAGCACTCTCATGAAGACACAAATCATGCCCAACTAAACATGAAAGTGAAATTCGATATACCAGATCCACATCAATATACGAGATCTGCAACAAACTTATCCCAATCAACCAGGCATTGATAACACGAGGGATGGAAAACTCGTGACTCTATTTCCAATCGAAATCCCTGTTGAGAATGCGCGTTTTGTTAGAAACACACTATGGGTAGAATATGGATTCCAATTTTTGGGGGTGCTGCAACCCTAATTTTAGATATAAGGGTAAAATTATAGTTTTATCTCCTGAAAGAATCGTATCTCATAAGAGTGTTGCAAATCATATTAATACGAAATCAAAATTAAATGGGATTTAGTCTTGCAACCACCCGCAAAAACTTGAGATATTTCATATCTATATTTCATTCTCATCCACCGATCCCTGCAAGAATCGCCCATGATATTGCGGCCCTTCCTTGTTGATTTATTAAGTTATAAAACTTACCTTTGCTTCCCACTGTGATTCTTGTCCGACGGGAAAAGCAATTGAGGCAACAAAAATACAGAGAGCGCGCCCCTAAAAATCATCAGAAGCGGGAAATTTGACCCACAACATCTCCACCGGCTTCTTCCCCTTCAGAATTAACCAAAATGCCAAGCGCAGCCTCATCACCCACCGATTAGACTCTTGCATCCAGCCCCTTGGCCACAGGCCTAGGCATCTCTTTGCCATCGAACAATGGAGCCGTGGAGACAGCTATGCTATAGAAGATAATGGTCGTCTTTGGGGCCACCTTTCTTGGAGGAGCCACCTTCTTTCTTTAAGTTAGATGCATCGTGCTTTCTCTCCATACAGTGTGTCCATTTATGATTTTTTTCTCTGATTAGTTGGAATCTGAAACAGTCGTTCACTCCGAGATGAAAATCAAGCGTGGGTTCTTGGATCTCAGTCTGATTCATTTCAGATTAGATTATTGTTTATTTTCTTCATATTTCTTTTCTGGTTCTATAGTTCCACTCTCAGGTTGATAGAGTGGATGGCCACCATATTCATTGGACATGCTTGATTTATAATTTTTAATGTTTGAATAAGTCTTGGTGACTTTCGTATGATTTGAGACACTAGGAATAAGAATGATCAGTGCATTTTTGTTTGATGCTCAGACTGGTTGCTTGTAAAAACAAAATAAAGAATAAAAAACCTATCTGAGTGTGCTTTTATTCATATAATTTTTATGTTTTTATTTATATATATGTATATATTTTAAAGTTTTATTCCTACAAAGCTATAAAATCAAAACACAATCACAAAGCTAAATTTTAATATTTTAATTTTAATTATAAAAAAAGTTATTTTATTATTATTATTATTATATATATATATATATATATATATATATATATATATATATATATATATAA
>JASDQU010374554.1:153850-195008 GCA_032191745.1 Picea mariana
TATTTTATATTTTTATTCCTATAAATAATAAAAACGAGAATCCTAATTTAACTTAAAGCATTTGGTGTTTTATCCCTTTTTTTCCTAATTGCATTATTCTTAAAAAGAAAACAAATTCAAATAAAATTAAAGAGAATGGATTTATTAGCAAATGGAGACAAAATGAATTGCAAATTGAAGATGAAAAATTGATTAAGTATGTTTGCAAATCATCAACTAATTCATTCCTGGAAACGTTAGAGATACCTAATTTCTGATCCTCGAGATCGCACGAAGTGTGGAGGAGAGCATACTTATTGAAAATTAACCTACCTACTCTACTCTACTCTACTCTAATTGGAGGTTAGAAATTAATTAAGTGTAGTCAAAGATCCAATGTAACCATAAGCGCAATAGTGTCAAAAATATACATAAACGTGCCAAATTAAGTGTCGAAACTGTAAATTATCAAAATAAAAAGAAAAACTAAATGAATCTAACCTAGTACCTGCTTGAAACCATCATTCGATAATTCTTTCGTAGGCATAGTTTTCACTCCTCAGATCGTGTCGCAACTCCTCGTTATCCTCCTCGATCTTCTACTCGCATAATTGTTCGTCATAAGATGTCCAGGGTTCCTTGTATGTTGTTTCTTCGTTTGCCTCTGGAGGAGTAATTAAACTTTTAGCTGCTGTCAAGATCTCCTCTTCCAAAGAAGAGGAGATCCTGACTTTTGCTAGGATCTGAGTGAGATGTTCCAAGCTTATACTCATAGTTAAACCATATTGAAAAAGAAGAATGATTTATCATCAAATATTTGAATTTTAAAATTAAAACTATTTGTAAAGATAAAACACGCCAAACTTGAACTCCTTGTGTTACTTGGACCCTTTTGTCACCAGGTTATCGGTTTGCACAAGTTAGCTCATCATAAATAAAAACTAAATTTGCATAAATAAAAACACACTTTTGCATAAAATAAGGAGAAACACACTTCTGCATAAAAGGGAGAGGACAACTAACTTTGGATCAACGCCACTAAAGTGGATGCGCATGTTCTTACCTATCGTCTTACCGTCTTCTCTCTGCCCTTAGTTCATCCATAGAACCAATCCAAAATCATCAAAGCAATCTAATTCAAATGCTACCTATTACCGTTTACAACTCCCCCACAATGATGCCAAAATGTTGGTGCAATTATATGCATAATATATTACCAAACATAAATTATCAACCGGGATTCGTAATCAGTAGAGTTGATGCACTATATGTGCCGATAACAGATAGGTTCCTATGTCTATTTAGTATAGATTAGATAATAAAACCATTTAGAAACAAACACACTCTTAAAAATGACAATCTTCACACAATTCGAAAGATGGAAAGCAAAAATCATAAACAAACAAAAGCTCTTGCTCAGGTGATGGACATGTTCACTGATGGCTTATGAAAAGAAAATATGAACTTTGATTCTATCTCCTGGAGCAACTAAACTAACAAGTGGGATGCTCCATTAAAGCTCATGTATGGTGAAATATGGAGATCCAATTGTTCCTGCATTACCACACTTTGCAACAAATTTGAATAGTGGAACCAAACAAAATAACATGAAATCAAAATAACAAATACATGAAATGAAAATATACACTAAAAATTTACAATAAGCTTACCAAGATGGATCGGTGGCCCTTGCCGATGCCAACATGGAAGATTTTAGATCAACAGATGATAACTTCTAAGAGAGACAAAATCACTAAATCCAAACTTGCATTAATCTTCAACAGGTAGGTTTACAAAAGGAGTCTCTTCATGAATCCAATCTACATCATAACAATTCTCCTCAAGAACCTATCTCATAACAATTCCCTTAATCTGCATAATAATAATTATTTCCTTCAACATAATAATGATTCTCTCCTTCTACATAATAATTATTCTCCTCCTCCCCCCTCATGAAGAGAGGGCACTCTCTTTTATACATGAGAGCTTTGAAAAGGAGATAAACATCTCATAATTACAGATCCACTTTTCTCTCAACCCATTTCCCTTTATTACAAATTACAATCCCTTCAAATCCTCACACATATCTCTCATATATCTTGGATAAGATATGACAACCAAATCTCCATGATCTTCTCCTTGGATTAGTATTGAATTATCTCCTCACATATTGAAATGGTGGAGGAAGTATTCGAGAAGTATTTTGAATTAATCCTTCACATATTCCTACACATGATAAAGCTTACACATTTTTGAGATATATGAAAACATATCAATTTTCTGATATTTAATCACAAATTCCCTTTTAATACTAAAATAAATGATTTGGAAAATAATAAGGTTTAACCCATATTTAATTATGAAAATGGTATCATGAAAGGTTAATGGGGCGATGAAATGTGAAGAACGATGAACGGAAAGGTGGATGGAAATACGACAATCCTGAGACTCAACACAGTGTCTGAATATATTGAAGGACAATTTTTGCAACTGGACCAAGTGGTTTCAATAGTGGAACAATGCCTAGAAGGGCCTGTTACAAAGAAATATATCTAGGAGTTCGTTGAGCAGGAGGCTCGGGCGAAGCAACAGTTTGAGGCAGATCGAGCTAAGATTGAGGCCTTCGAAGCAACGTTTTCCAGGTCTGAGTGACTCGAGATGAGTCACAGGTGAGTGTTGGGGGCCTATTGGCCCTCAACCAAGTTTTGAGGAAATATTGGTCGGGTTTGACCACTTTTGGACTTCAACAGGCTGGTCGAAGATGGAGTGCCCAGGTAGAGCTGAGGTCACGGGATCTCACTTGTTTTGTGGACCCAACAAGGGGTTCATTAGGGTTTATGTAATGGGTTACGGGATGTCAGCCTTTTTGTAAATGTAAAAGTATAAATAAGAAGTAATGTAATGTAGAAGTAGGCGGTGAAAGGAGCTAAGTGCTATGTAAGTAGCTAATTTATAGAGGCAAGTAGTTTTGGGTTTCTTAGTGCAATAGACTGTGCATGTAAGGCTCTGTTCTTAGCAGAGGAGTTGGCTCTGTGACTTGACATGATTTTGGGAAGGTGGGTCTGGTGCTTAGTGCGCAGATCACTTGTCTGGTGCGAAGCTTGGCTATGTGGCTTAGTGCATAGGAGCATATGAATGTAAGAGATTGAAGCCTAATAAAGAAGAAGAATTCGATGGTGGAAGTAACCCCACACTGGGGTGAATAACGTAAATCTTGTGTTTTCTTTATGCTATGATGCTTATGTTTTGAATATGCCTAGTGCATTAAGTGTTATGAATGATAGGTGGATTTACGAGTGCTTAGTGCTTTATTGATGATTAAATGAATGCTAGATATGATTAAGTGTTATGTGTTGGATGGTTAGTGTTAGCACTCGGAATCACTTTCAGATTGCATGGAAGGAAAGCCCAGTACCCATCATGTTATATGTGAATGTAAAATAATTTTGAGGGGTCAAATGGATAAGACTCAATATGATAATGTTCCAACTCAGAAATTAGGGTTAGAATGCACAAGAAATCAAGGTCTTGGCTAAATTCAATCAGTAAGTGGGAGTAAATATGAACAGAGGGAAGACTTCAGTGAGAGGAATGTAGAGGTTATTGTAAACATCATGTCTGCAGACAACCTAAGGAAGAAATAATCTTAACACAAGATATTCTTGAGTTCAAAGTTTGAGGACACTAAAGAAACATCATAATAATATTATAATAAAACATACATCATAATATCACCACAATAATTCATGTGAATCATTCAAAGCATGAACACTTTAGCATCAGAAGCAAATAAGATGGAATGAGAAGATGATTTCTATTAACCAAGATGTCTCAAATCAAGTACATAACCAGTTCATAGTAACTTCATCAAAATATTATAGTATAAGGGAGCCTTGCTCAAACATTCTATCCCACTAAAGAATTTCATCTATCTATTTATAACAAAAAGGGAGGAAACAACTGGAGGTGCAAGCTGGCCTCCTTCCCATGAAAATCTCTAAGAATTTATTCCATCTAACAACTTGACTAACAACCTATGCTATAAAATGGGAAAGTGTTGGTGATTAATCCAACCAATATTTGAACTAACTGATCCCCCTTTGGTGCGCAACTCCTTATTTTCCATGTGTCCTTCAGGGGCATGTGGTTGTCATCATGCTGCCAGTTGTTGTTTTTTCAATTCTCTTCATCACCAGCTATCCAAAAATATGTTAGCTCTACCCTCCTAGATTCATGGTATCTGTTGGTAGCATATTTGGGTAGCACTCTGAGTAGCGCACTTTATAGTGCCTTCACCAAATTTCATGAGACTCTATAGCGGAAACTCAAAACTAGACAATTAGCAAAATAGGTAGTACCAAATCTTCGTATCCTCTCTGCAGACTTCAGTCTCTGTGAAAATTTAGGTAGCGAATTTTGGTAGCGCCACTCTGGTGTGTATCTGTGTAAACTTTGTCTTTGCCAAAAATTTGGTAGCGAATTTAGGTAGCACCCGCCTGTGTGTTTTGTGAAACTTTAGGTAGCGCCATCAAAATAAGCAACACCTTCACTTGGACATGTGTAGAATGGGTAGCAACCTTGGGTAGCAGCAACACCATTAGCTTTAGGCGATTCGACGACATTGTAGGTAGAAAACTGGTGGAACATAAAAAATATACTATTCTGTAGCGCCATAGCACTACAGAATGTCTGCACTATTACTGCCAAAGGGATTAATTCCTGTAAAAACCCAAAACTCTTAACAATAAGCACTAGAAGTCTGTATAGGTGGGAGATGTAGTGTTTCATCAATAGTTTATCCTCGCAAAAAGGGACCATCTACAAAAATGGATCTCACCTTTCACCAGTTACTTCATTAACCTGACACTTAACCTGACAGTCTTTCTTGGAGAAAGGGAATCCTCCTTTGGCACAACAGGATTCTTCCTTTTAGTAGTGACATGATTCTTCAATAGAGCTATGCTCTCCTTGGCTACTAGTGTCTCCTTTTCAATAGCAGCTTCAACCAATACCTGTAAGTTCCTTTGAGCCACTTCATTTTGAAAATGTTGTAAATCTGCTTTGAGATTTCTATTTTGAGACTAAAATTCTTTGTTCTGCCTATAAAGGTTTTTGCGTTGCCTATGGAGAGGCTGGGCCTTTTTTGCTGCAAAACTTGCTAGGTCAAGAGTGTGATTGTATCCATCCATGAGTTCTTTCATCTTAACCCTGTTAGACATGGCTTCTTCTTTCAACTAAGCCACCTCCTTCCTAGCATCTCTAATTTGCCTGATTAATCTTTTGAATGTCTGGTTGTAAGATGGAGTGGTGACGTGAACAATCTCAACAGGATTTTTCATGGTTTCCTCTTCCTGCTGTATAGGAATTACCTTGTCTACCTCATCAGGATTCTTGATGCTTTTTCCCTTTATCTTTCTTCTTCTGCACAAGGGTTTCTTCTTTCTTCTCCACAGGCTTTCCAATGCCTTGGCCCTTATCTTTCTTTTTCTGTAGGATAGAGACTTTAGGTAGGGACTGTTCTTCAACAACTTCTTTAGAAGTTAATGCTCTTGTGAAGGTATTTTTCACCTCGATGTTGGATGTTGAAGGAGACGAGGAGAAGTGTAGCTTCTTCCCTTTCTTCATTGTAGTTTTAGTAGAAGAAGGAACTTCTTCTAACTCTGGTGGAGGAGGGGATGAAAAATCTCTCTGTGGAGAATGAAAAGATTCCTCCTCAGTTCATGTGACCTCCTTGATGACCTCTGAATCTTGAACAAGAACTCTGCCCTTTCTCTTCTTGCTAGTACCTGCTTTAGCAGCACTGGTGGATGGTAAAGGGATTTCTTTATGCGACTGATTAGTGGTTTCTATATCCAACTTGAAGTGAGAAGCAATAAAAAAATGTTCCCATGAGATATATTTCTTACCCAGTTCTTCATAAACTATCATTATAATCAATCCAGAGTGAAAGATGCTAGTATCCACATATTTAGACTTGGATTGAATCTTGTCTGACATCTTGCCTATGCTTCTTAGAAAATAGTAGGGAATATTCATTTCAATTTTACCAGTAAAATGCAACAGAAGCCTTATATGGTACTGGTATAATGTGTTGAACCTCCATTCACATGTAAAGTATCTTTGAATGATCCTCAATATCCTGTCAAACTGCACAATCAGATGATTCCTTGACACACCTTTAGACAAATCACCATCTTGATATTCAAAATTAAGGAAATCTTTGGCATAGGTTGCATTCAAAGCCATGATTTTAAACCATTTCTCACCTGTGATAGGGATTCCTGTTGCAGCTGAAATAGAGCCCTCAGTCACCTCAAATTTTAAATCCCCTACCTTGGTTTTCCAGTCATCAAAATTTAAGGCAAACTACCTTGTCACCTTAGGATGACCTCTTTGCATATTCTGGCAGAAAGAGAGGCATCCCACTCTTTGAAAAACTTCTCTGGCCATGGGCTTTGTCTCAAAAAGATGCATATCTGCAGGTTCAGTTCTAACTACCTTACCCCCCTTGTGTGACTTCTTCATCTGAGGAGTCTCCATAGTTTAGTACAAGAGCTTCTTATGGATATGGAGTAGTGATAACCAGGAGGACCTAAAGTCAAGGCTCAAGTGAACAGAACTTCCCTTAAAACATATTGGTTACTAACTAGCTAAACTATCAGTGGAAATCCCACTCTTGGATGTAGGTAGGTATGAACACTTGGAAAATGAGAGGATGCCATGTAATTGGATTTGAACCTGAGTAGAAACAACCCGATTTAAGTGTTAGATGAGGCAGGGGAGAAAAGTGTTGTTGAGTAGCGCCTCTAAGTGGCACGATGTGCATGCAGAGGATAGGACTTGCTTGGATGTTGTGAGCTTAGTAGCAATGGTGGTGGATGTATCAAAATTCAATATGCAGTGATGAGAATTACAGGTTTGAAAGGACAGAAGGAAATGATAGGATGGTGTGAGGAAAAATCTCCTTCAACTATGTGGGCCCGATAACCAAAATTTATGTGCAGAGGAGGAAAACACAGAATACCTATGGAATAAAATCGGTTTGAAAACCTATGAAGATTTCAAGAAGAATTCATGAGCATATTGGCCTCCAAATCTACCTCAGCATTGGATATGATAGAAATTTTGTTGATTGGTCAAAACTGGGAGTTTGCGCAGCGCAACAATCTTGAGTTTTTCAAAAATTACAATCCATTATCAGAGCTCATAAATATGAGATCTTGAAAGAATCTTTTAACCAACTCCTGGCATTGCAAACAAGGAAGATGACATCAATGTTGTAATCATAAATCATGGTGGAAAATGATGAACAGGAAAGGAACTACGGAAACTCCTAATGAGTGGGCAACGCTTCATTTCAAAAAATGATTGGACAGGTAAGCAAAGGACAGAAAGGCAGGGCTACGGGGGCATGAGTGAGGAAAATGGCCTGTCAAATAAAACTATTTGTGGAATGAATCGATCCTAGTGACAAGTCATGAGGGGGATTAAATCATGAACAAAACGGTCCTAGTGACAAGTCATGAGGGGATCGAAGATAAATCATGAACAAAACGGTTCTAAGTCCAAATTTGAATGAGGATTAAAACACAAGTCATGAATCAATACTTTATTTATCAAGGGGGCCCTAACAAACACACTTTTAAAAAGGGTCAAATTAAAAAACTAAAATCTAAGGATTAATAAAAGATAAAAATAAAGGCTAAAACCCCAAGGCCACTTAGTGTGATAACAGTTGGAATGCTTGATCTTTGGTATTACTGTACCGAACTGTACTTAGGGTTTGATCTATGAAGTGAATAAGGCTAATGTATTAATGCATATTGTTCCTAAGTACTTATGTGAAGTTTTATAATCACAGATATGTGTCCCAGCTTGGTTACAGACACATGAGTCATGTAACCCCCCTGCCTCTACATCGGGTGAGACTGCATCTGCTTCGCAGGTATTTCCGAAAGGGACGGTAGTTAGGGTTTTGTTGGTGCGTTGTTGAAGCGTTGAACCCTGGGTCTACCCCTGTGCCAACAAAGACAATGCCTAGAATTTAAGGGGAATCCAGATTAGATAGAATGAATATTACAGTAATCCTTCTTAATGTGATTAATGTATACAAGTGTCCAAGAATACCTAAAAAGTTTGCAAGTTATTTGGGGAGGCCCTTCCATTGTGTCAGATTCCCTTAGAGGTATTTCATGCATCTTAGGATCCCCCTTATCACTAGAAGGTTTAATTGTATGTTCTTAAGGATTTATTCATAGAGTGTGAGGAAGGTTGAATACAATTTGTTGCGCACCTTGAAATAAAATAGATGTTCAGTTCTGCACCTTCAAACTAAAATGATCACACTTGTGCCTTAGCCCTTGTCATCGTTGAATGATGAAGTTTTTAATTTCTCTTACACTTTGAATCTAATGTTGATCATCTTGCATCGTGACTAAGTTGATAGTTTACTCTTGCATCCATTAGATTAATGTTCATTGATTGAGTAGATAGATCTTGATGCGTTGTGAATTATATTGATGACTACTCTTGCGCAACGATTATGAATGTTGAATTTTTAGGTCAATGGATTAACCACGCACCTTGAAGTATAGTGGATGTTTTTTTTAGTGCCTTGAAACAATTTGAAGTTGATTACATTGTGCTTTAGCTTATGACATTGTATGATTTATTTATTAATTAAGTTCTCTTGTGCCTTGGATTGATGTGGTTAGGATGGGCTGCTATCTATTGTGATATTGTGTTGATATGTGTTCATCATTTATGGCAATGATGTGTCGAATTTGCATCGTGATTGTTGTTAATGCGTTAATGTTGGTTCATTTATATATTTCACTATTGTCAATGATGTCGTTATTAAATTGTGATGTATATTTCCTAACGTAGAATTAAAAGAAAAAAAAAATTACCTGTTGTATGCCACTTTTGTCATCGTAACGACGGGGCTGTTACATATGGTATCCAAGCAGTTTCAACCCTGCGACTATGGATAGCCAATCCTTACATTGAATTAAACCCTTGATTAAATCGTAGCACTAATTACAATTTTAACATGTAATTGTGGTAGTCACGGCTAGAGGATGTCGCAAAGATTCAGAATGTGGTGTTAGGGAGGGAGGTGTGATGCCTCCAGAGGTGCTTGCTCCCTAGGAATATAACCCCCAAGGGGAAGAAAAATTACTTAGGCGGGAGTCGATTGTTGTAAGTGATGTGGATGGCTTGACAAGGTCCTTCCAAAGAAATTTAAGAGGCCTTGACTAACCATCTATACTGAGATGAGGCCAGGGAACCTGTACCCCTGAGGGTTCGCAACATGCGCCAGCTAGTACTGGTAGAATTCACAGAGAACTCAAGAAGGTTAAGTTCCTGAGTTCATCAGTGACACGGACGACTCAACCTCCGAGGCATGGCTGGAGAACAAGGCGATGTGCTTTAAGTGTCGTGGTTACGACCTCCAACATGAAGGTCTGCATGGTGGTCTTCGGCTAAAGGGGAGCGTTCTTCCATGGTAGAAGACACTCCTACCTCAACTAAACATGGTCGTCGAAGCCATGTTATGGGAATTATTCTAACGGTTCTGGTAGAAGTTTTTTTTAGAGGAATTCATTGAGCACCAGCTCGATGAGTTTAGTGCCTTATAACAAGGTAGTCGTATGGTGTCAGATTATGAGACCATATTTATGAAGCTACTTTGGAATGCCCTGCATCTAAACACAGAGAATATGGAGATCAACAAGTTCATGATCGACCTTAACTACATCTTTCGTGTGAAGGTGAGAAACTAAATGCCTCGAACATCGCACGATGCAGTCTAGTAGGCCTCATAGCTGAGGAAGAATTGACCACAAGAGTTCGGGAAGGACTCATACAAAACCATCCGGGCTGGAAACATCTGGTGCACGACAGCATCAAACGCCAACCAAAAAATACATCTTGGTATCAAGATACATCTATAGAACCCTTTTTCACGACACCACGACAATGGGTTCCTCAGCAGAATACCCCTACAGGGGACTGCCACCAACAGTCGTAGTTAGGCTTGTCAGCAAAATAAACCAGGATCTTAGGCTGGTAGGCCAACAGCTTCTACTTCGGGGACAAGGAGTATTGGACTAGAGACTAGTGTAGGATAGGTCGATATGCCACCTTATTAGTAATATTATCCGGTTGAAAGGGCCAGAGCGACGGGGTCGACTGGACACACTATCGTTGTGGAGATGGGTGAGGCCCACGAGATTCTTGACTGCAGTGAATAACTGCCAGGATGAGCACCAGATCACTGTGCTTGAGGCATCAGGTGCCATCGCTAACCAAACTTTAGCATTTTTTAGATCCCATTGCTAAAGAGAGATCTATTCCTAGTATTGCGCTGAAGGGATTCAGGTAAAGGCATTCGATAGGATGAATTTAGATTCATCGATATGGCTTCAAGTGCCAACTAGATGGTTGAAGGAAGGGGTATGAACAGTCGCTTTAGATTGGGGAATAGTGTAAGATCTTAATGACATGATTAGTATGGACTGGTTGGAATCGTATGATGTGATACTCAACTGTAAGACAAAACGGTTGAGTTTGTTTGATGATGAGGGATAGAGACATGTGATTCTAGGAAGGAACTAGGGAATTTCCCTAAGGTTCATCTCTTCCCTGCAACTTCAGAAGAACATGCAAAAGGTATGAAAGCTCTATGTGATCCTTGCGTTGAAGGAAAAAGACATGGCTAAAGGACTAGAAAACCTTTCGATAGTACGAGAAATTGGGGACGTATTCCCAGAGGAGTTGCCAGTGTTTCCGCTAGAGAGGGACTTGGAATTTACCATCGAACTAAAACCATGAACTAAAATGATATCCAAAACACCTTATCGGATTTCGACCCCTCAGTTACAGGAGTTGAAAATGAAACTAAAGGAGTTGTTGGATCTAGTACTTATACGTCCAAGTGTGTCACTGTGGGGTGCGCCTGTTATTTTCATACGGAAGAAGGATGGGTCATGGAGACTCTACATTGAATACAGTCAATTGAACAAGGAAACGATCAAGAAACTGTATCTATTTCCAAGTATAGACAATTTGATTGATCAAAGGAAAGGCGCGATGGTGTATTTAAGGATTGACTGGAGATTAGGTTATCACCAGTTTCGAATTAAATAGGAAGACATTCCTAAGACCACTTTCAAGACGAGGTTTCGACATTACGAGTTTACCATTTTACCATTGGGATTGACAAACGCACTAGGGGTAGTCATGAGCTTGAGGAATGGGATGTTTCGCGAATACTTGGACAAGTTTTTTCAAGTATCCATTGACATATTTTGATATTTTCTTGGACGATGGAAGAACATGACGAACATTTACGCTTGGTACTACAGTGTCTTCGAGAGAACAAATTGTTTGGGAAACTGTCGAGATTCTCTTTTTACTAATCAAAGATTCATTTACCTAGGGCATGTTAGCTTTGGCGAAGGTATCTCCATGGATCCAGCAAAGGTTGAGGCTATTATGGAATGGCCTGCGTCGATGAATGTCCCTGAGGTACTAGCTTCGTGGGTTTACTAGTATATTATCGGTTTGTCGAGGGTTTTTCAAAGATAACAAATCTGATTACGGAATTACAAAAGAAGAACAAGAAGTTTGTGTGGACTGAGAAATGCGCAGAAGAATTTTGAAGGCTCAAGGAGCTATTGACGACAACGATGTTACGAGGAAAATATCTCTATGGCTAGGGTTAAACCATAACATACGGAAACGAATGCATAAATCAACTCTAATCTCAGGTATGCTATATAAACAAATATGCTAGCAAGACAATATAAAAGGCCTGCCTCGTTCAGACATTTGATGAAGTCCACCATTGAGCACTTGACCCAAAGAAATACACCTGCAACTTGTCCTCAACAACCAAGAAATGAAAGCATATGGTGATAATATATAATTTTAGCACATTCAATAACATAATCCATCAACATTCATAACAAATACACCCATGGAATAACAATTCAAGTATTTTCAAGATATTAATTGGAGGAGAAAAGAGTATTTCTATTAAAGTGTAATCAACATAAGTGAATGAATTACAAATTTCCGTGTCGGCAAAGTTCGGAACTGAGAAACTAAGTTCCTTCCAGCTAGGCATCCACCACTTCAATCCTCCACCAAAGGCAAGCTCATATAAGAGAGACAATGAGGTTATCCATCAAGTAGGGAAGATCTTGGGGGATGAACAATGTGTTCATATTTAAAAGGACAAAGGGATGCAGACTCAATATGAAGTGAATAATTTCTCCAGAGTAACTTTGCTCTCAAATTTTAATTTTTCTCCTCTTTTCCATAACTCGGATTTGGCCTATTTGTAGCCTTCAAGTGGAACTGGAGGGACGATTCAGAACGTTTCTAGTATATGGAAGGCCAAGGATCATAGATATCATGACGTGACATGGAAACCCTACACCATTTTAAAATTTTGGGCACAAACCCTAATGTACGTGGGTTGTAGTGGTGCAACCTGAGTATACTCATGTTGTATTATAGGTAGGGTGCATATATGTGAAAAAATAATGTTTTTAGCTCTGGGATTTTCAAAAAGGGACTTCAAGTCTACATAGGGAAATTGAAAAAGGCCTTCTATGCAAGTTTACATAGGGTGAGTCAAATCTTGCTATAACAAATGCCCCCCAATAAAACCGGTCTCAAAATCAATCTGAAGATATCTGTATACAATGGAGTACAATCTTATCTCCCATGATCACTAAAGTCACATAGGTACTGGTCCAATGAAAGGTGGCAACAACTTAGGAAAGTTGTGGCTATAAACTGATGTATTCAAGTCTTCTACACAATCTTCCAAAGGTGCAAGTCTACATCATGTGAATAAAGGAGTTGAGGTCGAACATAATGAGAATTATTTTGATTACTGGTCATTAAGGTATACCGTTAACAAACGCAAGACAACCTAGCTATAATGAAAGTAGGTATCAAGGCACCGAGTACATTCTTACAAGTGTTAATAAAGGAGTCGGGGTTGAACACTTGAATAATCCATCAATCACGATACATTGATGTATTCCCAAATGTCGATGGTGAGAGAACCTGCCACTAATGACTGCAAGCCTCTAGGTACTCATAGGACTCTATGTCTTGTCTCTCGAATAGATGAGTTGAATTTGATGGAAGGAGACCTTTTGAAAGGAGATCATTAAGGCATCTCTCATCATTCATCACGAGGTACAAAGTAGGTGCTTGATGATTTGGAGGAAATCAGACAAAGAACATGTTCATGAACCAACGAACCTGTGCGTCTTTCATGTGTGCCAGGTGCAAGTGGTACATGAAAAAGACCCTCTAAATAGCATCCAATAAGGAAAAATGTTGACAAAGGAGAGGAAACCACCAATAGGGATAATGGCATCCAAGACTCTGCATAAATCCCAATGTGTGAATAGATGTCTTGTCGTCGAACACAAGGGAAACCACCCAGTCAGTGACCAATGACGAAATGTCGATTGTTGGGTTCAAGGTTACATACCAATGAGGAAATTAGGACCATGGTACTAAATAAAACTACAACTTCATGTGATTCTGAGACACACTGAGGGTATGGCCGACCTGCAAAGTCAAGATTATTGAGGAGTGGATGACACAGGTTGATAGACATCCTTTGATTAAGAGCATGAGATGTATGGAGGACTCTGGAAGCATAGAATCAATGATGAAACTTTGAGATGTAGGAGGCATCAATCAAACTCTCCATAGGCACTAGAAGAGTAACCAGTCGAGGGAGTAAACTCTCAGTAACAAGCTCAACCTCCTAAGGTCATGCTAAAACCAAAATTTTGATGACAAGTGGACTCAAAAATTTTGTTCTTTGTTAAAAGGCGACACGAATGCTACCAATATAAGATAATACTCCCCTCCTTCCTGTTCTTTTTTTTGTTTTTTCATATCCAAATGAATGCTATGATACAAGGGAGAAAAGGAGTGTCGCAAGTAAGCAAAACTAGTTCCAGCAGTGGAACATACCTATGCTCAATGCAAGGGGGTGCATGCGGGAGATGGACAATCGGGGGAATGTTTCCTCCTGGGTATAGGGTGTCAAGCTGCAAAGGATATAAACAAGGCTCTGCTCGGCTAGTGATACAAATTATTGAGGTGAAAGTCTTATAACGAAAAAGAGAGAACCGGCAATAGGTTCAATACTGCAAGCAAGGGCATGATATGCAATTACAACTTAATGCCAAAAAATGTCCTTTTTTCGTAATCTTAGTCTACTTGGTTTGAAAAAGGGATAAACTTGCACCAAATAGACGACCTTTCAAATTCAATTTGTGAGTGTGAAAGAGACAAGTTCACTCAACAATCTTTTCACTTTTTGAAAACGAGTCGGAAAATAGATTAAATCAAACTCACTTGGGAGTCCTCTAGGTATAGGTCATCATGTTTATGAGTAAGAAATGAGATTCAACATAAAGTCATGTATTAGCTATAAGGGATTCCTGGTCCTACGGAAAAATATCTGCATGGGCACCGAATGAAGAAGAGGATCTAAAGGGTACCCATGTTTGGTAAGTCTCTACCATTTAATAACGACACTTCTAGTTGTAGATAGAAGGTTTTGTGTAGCTACAAAATGGGTTCGTACCTAAGGCATATGAACAATAGTCATAGGACGATGAAAGTGTGCATGATGGATGGATACATATCCTATATGCTGGGTAACAAAAATACCTGTCCAAAGTTATGAATAGGCGACATGGCGCTAAAAACCACAAGAATCTCTGGATAAAACTACAAAACCAACTCAATCCACTGTTGTACTAGTCCATTAGGCCAAAATATTGTTCGAAACTATGCAAAGTGGGTAAAAATTTGCTATAAATAGTAAAAAAAACAAATTTACTATACCATTTGTATTTTTTACCCAAATAGTGGATTTTGGACCAAATTGCCTCCAAACTTCAACTGGTGATTGTGGGAGCTACAAGTGATGAAATCGACGGTCGTCTAGACCAGGTAACTCATCTTCCTCTCCTCTTTATTTTTAGTGGATTAGATTTTGTAATTAGCTTCCATTTTTTTAGTTATTTAGGGTGAAAATTGAAACTTTAGGTGTACGCGGGGTACATTTCATCAGGTCACATATATGCATGCTTATACGCGGTTGTTTAAAATACAGCCTTCATATAAGAAACACTATACGTGACTGTGAACACTACAACCTGCATAAATGTCCGTAAAAAATGGTTTGTAGTGGTTGCTAACTCAAAAAATGGTTTGTATCTTGTAGGATGGTGCTAGAGTGGAGAGAAAGAGAACATGAGGAGGTAGATGTTGCAACAGAGAGAGATCTAGGGGCCCAAATGGCCTTGAAAATATGAAATCTATACAATTTTTGGGCTCTCAAAGGTATGAGGGGCCATGTGAGATTGCTACAGTTTCTCGTGGATTACTGGGATCCAGATAGTGAGAGCTTAAACCTTGATGGAAAACCATTAAGGATGGAAGTCGAGGACATTTATTTCTTGACAGTATTGTCACGTCGAGGTGAGGTGGTCAACCTCAAATCCCAGGGAACTCAGAGCAGTATGAAAATCGAGGAATACATACACTCTCATTGCATTGCAGGGACTGAGAAGGTCGAGAGTCAAGTCCCCATTAGAGCGATAAACAATATTAGTCTCAAGATTGTTGTCCTCATTTTGACATGGATCACAGGATCGACCTCTTTGCACCAGGCACCGAGACCACTTATGTTCTACTCAGTGGAGTGCTTGATATCGACAATGTATGACTGTTGCACTTCATTACTAGCCAACATGAAGACCCAATTGATAGAATGAAAACAGGGTAGTAAAAGGAACTTCGGGTTCTCTTCTATCCTTTGTAGTTTTTTCTTCGAGCGGGTTCCAAGATTGGGACCTATAGTTGAGATTATTCCGTGTGGACCTCACGATCCATCCATGGCACGGTGGACCAAGGTGATGAGCTGGCAAGGGGGAGGTAGGGTTCCAACACCCTACAATGATGACTTCTTCTACTGGTGGAGACGAAAATTGATAGATATGGATGACTAAACTTATGCAGGGATTGACTTTAGAGGAGATCCCGACATGCCATTATCACTAGGGACCGCCTACAAAGACATAGGTATGTCAAACTTTTTTAAAATATTTCATTTTTTTGTATTTATGTATAGGAAAACAAAAATATTTTTGGATGATGTTAAGTAAAAATGAAACATGTATGCAATGCAGACAGAGGTCCATGATGGTCGGATGGACTTCCACGGCATCGTCGGAGGCACCGGGGAGATGAGGAAATGGGAGGCGAGGTAGAGAGAGTGCTTCAAAACGTGCAAGGAAACCTATATCATTTGACGCAGAGGATCCCTATGGTTCAGGTGGAGGATCTGTCGTAGGCTATGAAGTGATAGGTGGTAATATTTCCCTGTACTTGGGTACGACTCTTTCATCGTCTCGCAAACGTTGTAGTGTGTTATCATGACACTCATCCGACACCACAGACGTAGATGTCATGACTATTGTAGGATCGATTGTATATGTATATTGCAGCTGCTAGCCCCAATTTTGTACTATAAACATCATATTTTTTTAAATATATATAAAAACATTGTTCTTCGGCTTTACTTATGTTACAATGTGTAGATTGATGAGAATTTTTTCTTTTCTTTAGTTATGTGACAAATGCCAATGTAAAAAAAAATAGCATATGCATTAGATACATAATTAGAACTCCTAGGTATGTGATGATAAGTAATAAAATCAAACTGTCGTTCCAAAAGACGTACCTCTATGAATCGTCGGAGTAGAGTAGGGTCATGCATAGGGTAACTTCCATTCAATTGAGATACTACTAATTGGGAGTCCAGGTGAACCTCTAAAGAGTGAATACCATGTGAAATGGCATTGTGCAAAATTTCTATAAATACACTATATTCGACCACATTATTCGTGGATGGACCTAGGCATACACCACCTCAAGACACCAGTAGACCCTCGGGTGAGTAAACAACTCAAGCAACAGAATACAAGTTCCTTGTATGATGGTTGACCCTGTCTGTGAATCCTAAGTAGACCGAAGACTCAGTTGACATCTTCCAACCAAGGGAAAACTCGATAAGAAATATGAAGATAAAAATAAAGGGAAAAGATATATACACTAAATTACATTAGTATACAAAGACTTATGACCAATATTGGGGCTTAAGTGTAATATATTTTCAAATAGATCCCATTCCTGGGCTCAACCAACATATTCCCTTCATAATATTTTAATTCATAGGCTACTTTTTCTAAGACACGTCGCACGATATAGGGACCGTGCCACATGGGCTTGAACTTTCCTGCCCCAAGTGGTTCTTTGGCTTGATCATATAGAAGGACCGAGTCACCCTTAGCGTACAACTGAGGACAAACAAACTTATCGTATTGGACCTTGACACATCTTTTATTATCTTTGATAGTCATATAGGCATCTCGGCACTGCTCATATAGACTCTCTAGGTGTACGAGGTGTTGTTCGAGATCGGAAGTGTCAGGTAGGAGTGCAACTGCCAATCTAAGAGAAGGACTTTCACATTCAATAGGTAATATCGATTCCACACTGTGTACTAATTGGAATGGAGAAAAATTGGTGGAAGTCTTGATCGAGGTTCGGTATGCCCAAAGTGCTAGATAAAGCATAATATGCCAGTAAGATTTTCTTTGGCTGACAGTTTTATGAAAAATGGTCTTGAGAGACTTGTTCATGGCATTCACTTGTCCATTTTCCTGGGGTTAGTAAGGGGAATAATTACCATGCTTAGACCCTAGTTTAGATGCTATTTCTTCCATCATTTCATTCTAAAAATGACTACCATGATCAGTGACAATCTCACTCGGGATTCTGAAACTGGCTATAATTTGATTGAATATGAAGAAAGCAACAGTCTTCCCATTGGATTTAATTGTAGGCATGGCATCTACCCACTTATTAAAGTAGTCTATGGCCATGATAATGTGTTGATTCCCCCCAACCGGAGTTGGGTTGCAATCCACAAATACCACCCCCCACTTGGTGAAGGGACCGACAGTAATGACTGGATGGAGAGGGGATGGATGCGAGTGAATTTTCTGAGTGAACACCTGGAAGGGGTGACACTTATTAACCTATTTGATGTAATATTTAAATATAGATGGCCAAAAATAACCGCTCTCAAAATTTTATGGGTCGTCGCAAGCTTAGATAGATGACCACCTCAAGCCCCAATGTAAAAGTCGTTTAGAATGGACTCGGCTTCTTCGTGAGTTAAAAAACGATGCAAGATATTGTCTACTCTTCAACAATACAGAGTTTCAACGACGATAAGGTAGTTCTTAGCTTGGTATCGTATACACCGTCGGTCATCTCGCAAGAGATGTTGAGGGAACTTCAAAGTTTGAAGATAGAGGACAATGTCTCCATACCAGGGGTCTGACAATGAGACAAGGAAAATGTGTTCATCCGCAAATGAATCAACATGAATAACATCCTCATCTAATCGAGGGAAATCGGATATTAACTCTGCAAAGACTAGTTATTTTTTGGATTTCGCAGAAGCGAAATCGAGATCAAACTCTTGTAGAATGACAATCCATTTATTGTACTTTCCCCCTATGATACGCCTGGTAAGGATGTATTGAAATGGATTGACATCGGAAACCAAAGTAGGTTTTCAAAGAAATATATAATTCCGTAACTGTTGGATTGCGTGAACGACAACCAAAGATTTTTCAACATGAGAATATTTGTGTTCAGGGACAACTAAGTTTTGTCTAAGATAGTAAATGATGTGCTCAAGGAGCTCATCATTCTCTTGAACCAACACCATACCAATCGTCTCCTCGGACGTAGTGACATAAAGAAAGTAATCTCTATTGTAGTCTGGAGACTTCAGCAGAGGCGTTGATACCAAGGATTTCTTCAAAGCATTGAAAGACTCCTGGGCTTGCTCAACCTAGATAAAAGGAGTGTCCTTCTTCAAGAGACACATGAAACCCTTAGTAATATTGGCATAATTCACCATAAACCTTCGTAAAAAGTTATCTTTCCCCTGCAAACCTTGAAGTTGGGGAATAGTGTGCGAGGGAGGCAATCGAAGTATTGCCTCAACCTTTAACAGGTCTACCATGATCCCAGTCTCAAAGACTAAAAATCCTAGTAGATGACCCGACCTAATGCAAAAGATGCATTTATGAGGGTTTAATTAGATGCGATAATGGAAACATCTTTCAAAGGCTAGTCGAAAGTAATTAAGGTGATCCACTCTCTTATAGGAATGAGAAGCAAGATTGTTAAGATAGGATACAACTATATTCTTGAGATCGTGAAATGAGAATCTCATAGCTCGTTGGAAGGTTGCTCCAATGTTTTTAAGGCTGAAAGGCATATTCCAGTATGAGAATGTACCCCAAGGGAAAATAAATTCCATCTTGTATTGGTCCTCAGATTTAATTTGAATTTGGTTATACCCTGAAAATCCATCCATGAAAGAAAAAATTTATCTTCCTGCACACGCGTCAATAATATGATTGATGAAGAGTGTAGAGAAGTTAGCTTTAGGACAGGCTTTGTTCAGGTCATGAAAATACATGCATACATAGATGGTTCCTTTCTTTTTATTCACAGGAACGAGATTGGATACCCATTTAGTCAAGGGAACTGGGTAGATAAAGTCAACATTAAGTAGTTTTTCAACCTCTGTCTTAATAGCAAGGGCCTTTCAAGGATTAACAGCTCTAAGACGTTGTCGAACAGACTTACAATCTGGGTAAGTTTTAATCTCATGTTTGAAAATTTGAGGGTCGATTCCTGGAACCTCTTCATATGACAAAGTGAATACATCTCAGAATTCCTTGAAGAGTTCGTTGTAGATCATAATTTCTTATGGCGAACAATCCACAACAATGTATACATTTTCAATCTTGGCAGGGATACAAGAGATATCGATCGTGACGGTAGGGGAGATACTCGCCATGTTCACTTTAGCATAAATTTTTTGCATATCAAGTGGAACTACAGTGTGACCGACTATCTCGCTCAAAGTAGATCTAAAGTCATCTTGTTTGATTCTAGCAAGCTCTGGGAGACAATAAGAGAGATGATGCATATCATCCCAAGGTTTGTCAGAAACATTAATGGCCTCGATGATAGCTTCATATGAAGGCAAAGTATCATCAAGGAAGTCACGTGAAAAAGACGACGAAGTGGCCCACACGGGCTTTAGGACAGGATCATCTGCGTCTGTCTGCGAGGTAATAGGATTTGGATCGACGAAAGAATCAAGAAAAACTTGATACGCAATCTCTATTGCCGATAGTGGCATGGCCATTCCATAATGTGACTGACCTTTACAAGACATTTTCAAGGAAGGTAGGGTCTAAGGATCATTAAAATAGGAAGTGAGAAAAGGAACATACCTCTTTGACGAAACGAGCCTACTGGAAATGGTATAAATATGGTGAATCAGTGCCATGAAGTTGAAGGAACCCATAACAGATGTGTTAGCGATATTTCCTGTCCCGGGACTAGGCATACCCAGGTCTGCAGTTGCACGAGAAGCACCTGAGCATATCACGAGAGGAGCTCAATTTTTGTAGCAGCAAGTAAAGCAAGCGAGCGGGCAAAGTTTTGTCTTCAGCAGTCGGGAACCATTCTTAAAGAAAATCGACGGTCCGAATCTTACAGGGGAGATCGACGAAATCCCGTCAGTCATTAGATCTCGAGAAGTTGCGCCGAGATTAAGCCCTAGTGTGCGGAGGAGAGTCAGGGTTCAGTTCATCGAGGAATCGGAGTTTTCAAAGACAAGAAATTCTTGTGTATAGGAATCGCGATCCGCGATTTCCTGACTGGATCAAAGCCATCCAACAGGAGGGACACGTGGCAAGAGATCCCACAGAGTCGAAAATCGGGGAACTGAAAGTCCCGTGTGCATGACAATGGAAATCGCGATATCCCGATACGCGATTTCCCGACGGAGTTAAGGACCATAGTGGAATACAGGTGGCAGGCTTACGCGGTGGGGAGCAGACTGTTGATAGGAAAAAATCCATGATCCATCGGGTTTCGGGGAATCATGAGTCCAAAGGATGAGTGCTCGTTGACATCGCAAACCGCAAAACCCCGATGGAGGGTATGGTCAAGGGCACATGGTAGCGGTCGTATGGACCATGGTCTAACCAAGAGAGCTCATCGGAAAATTCGAAGCTGAAGGCCTCATAGGAGGGTAAGGCCACGGTCGTGGAGGCGTGGTCATATGCATCAGGAGTTATGCTCAGGAGGGCTCGCGCATGAAAGGTGCTCATCGAAAATCAGGGATTGGGGAGGTAAGGGTTTATAGACAGCAAGAACTCTGAAACCCCGAACCCCGATATAGGGCCGAGGATAGCCACAGTCAAGTGTTGAAGGTCATAAAGGGATTGGAAAGGACCTGTGGATCGTTTTGTTGCAGCAGTGATTCCTAAGGGAATCCAAGGAGCCGCTTCGGCTCAGAAGAGGGGATTTAAAACGATCCTGAAAACGGGAAGGCACGATGAGGTCCCAGGTACCGATTTAATGCGGGCTAATTCCTAGTACTGGCTGAAGATTAATGAAGAAAAGAAAGGATGGCTCAAAACTCACATCACTCATTTATTGCAGAGTATGGGGATCTCAGCTGAAAGTCTACCCGGAAGGACCACACCAAGTCTTAAACTCGCCAGAGGAACCTGCACACACCTAGTCAACATTCAAAGGACTCAGCTACCCCTTGGCGTGAGCCATGCTGAATTAAAGAGGCGTGTGACAGGGGAACAAAGGACTGATCTGATTGAGGGGATGCCATCCATTGAAAGTTCTGAGACGCCTCTGCCAGGCGAAAGGAAGGAAAGAGTATATGTAGGCATTTTTTCCATTTTGTAAAGGATCGATGGTAGAGTAGAGCTCCCTACTGTAAAGTTTAACAGACATCCTATTTTGTTGGATATGCATCTGTATTTGAGATATCTTATTTTATGACAGACAGTTTTTCTCGTTCCATCTAATTTTCGTCTCATGCTTAGAGAGTTCGTGATTGACTGAGTTGCACGAATTAGTGCAGTTCTGTTATGATAAATGATTTATCGTTGCATTATTGTATTCTATGGTGTTTTGTATTCAAGTGCAAGAATACCTTGTGTTTGGATGCCTTCTTCTACAGTCTGTTAGGAACCTGTCGTTTGTAACAGACCTTCGCACTCTTTCCATATAAGTCTTCCGCCTGTCCACCCTTTACTACAACTCACTGTCTGAAGTTTATATAAGACCTCACTCACCTATGCATGCCTGGCCTAGTTTGGAGTTGGATAATATCGTTTTGAGTTGGCTTCCATTCGTTCACCCCATCTATAAACAAACCGTGACATAAAACTGATGGGCGTCGGGCTCTACTCCTGATAGCAATCCAGGAGTGACTTCCGTCGCCAACATTTTTGGCGCCGTTGCCGGGGACAAAGTTGAATATTTTCCCTGGGATTGAACGACAACGATTAGTTGATTTTGAAGGTGCATCAAATATCAGAACTATTGAGATTGTTGTTGTGCACCTAGCGACTCCATTGTGATGACTCCGCTGGGGAGAACCTGCTCTACTAATTGTGGCATTCAGAGGCAGACACACATGGTCTCATCCACCGCTGCCCTTAGCTACACCTGAAATCAATCCAGAGGTGGTTCTCAGAAAAGGAAAGGCCCCTGAGGCAGAGGCTTCCACCGCCGAAACAGGTAATCCGCCATCTCCTTTTGTCAGAACTCTGTTTTCTCCTCCTCAGTTTCTTAATAGACCTTCTTCAGAAGTTTCTCGTATCCTGAACTTTGGGAGTGTTCCTGCTGAGTTTTCCCCTCCTGGTCTGGGATTGGAGGGAGAAATCCTTGTCACTCCCCTCTCCTCTGAATCTGTACCTTGGCGTAGACCCACGACCATAGAAGATTTCCCCACTCCTGCACAAGGAGGAGCACCTGCTGACTTGAGCTCGATAGTCTGTTCCTTGAATCACCTCTTGCTTCCCACTCCACTCCGAGATTCATTCCCAGTGGTCCCTTCGCGAACTCCTTCTCCTCCAAATTCTCCTCCACTTAATATTCCTATGGCTGGTGCTAATCCCCCTTTGAATAGAATGGACACCATAGTTGCTTCTAGGCATGCTCCCTTGATCTTACCTCAGCCCACGAATCCTTTCCCTGCTGAAGATTACTTGAAATATATGCCCAAGTTCATCGGGGAAGGAGACATAACTGCGAAAGAACACCTGGCTACTTTCTACAGTTATGCAGACAACCTGAACATTGGAAACGAAGATGTCTAGATGAGGGTTTTTGTCCAGAGCCTGGATGGTGAGGTGAGAAAATGGTTTAGAGTATTAGCTCCCGAATCCATTGCTGGAATCGATGCCCTGGATAATGATTTCCTAAGGCAATGGGGAGATAAGAAGGATTTCATGTATTACATGACAGAGTTTGGGTCGTTGAAGAGAAAAGAAGGAGAGTCTGTTCCCGACTTCTCCAAAATATTTAATAAAATGTACAACAGAATCCCTGCTGAGGTAAAACCCTCCGAGGCCTCTGCAATGATCACTTACTCCAGCACTTTTGATCCTGATTTATGCCTACTGCTGAGAGAGAGAAGAGCTGCTACGCTAGCCCTCATGCAGGATGCGGCCGTGGAGGTCGAATCTAACATATTGGCTGTCAACCGACTCAGAAACACAGGTGATAGAAGTACGTCTAAGAGCAGGCCTGAAGTTTCCTCATCCAGTTCCTCTCCCCTGCCCCATCAGACAGATGAGACAGCTAGAGGTATAAAATCAATTGCTGACAAGATAGAAAGGTTGGAATTAGAAGGGAAGCCCATGTACATAAATCCCCAAAACAATGATAATAGAGGTTTCAGGCGACCTGCTAACAATACGCCTCAGGTTTTCTCGAGGCAACAAAGGGGAAAGGACAGGGAAGATCAAAGGGTTCAAGCCCCCCTCCAAAATAACCTAGTTGATCATGAGGAAAGAGAGGAGATAGACGAGTTTGGCCCTGAAATTCACTGTATTGAGGAAGCTCCCCCTTTTCCTCATTTGACACAGTCCATGTATGAAGAATCACTGATGAGTGCTCAAATTCATGAGTTGGGGAAAGAACCGAGGGCCGATCACACTTCTAACAGATATAATCTCAGATCGAGAAGGAAAGAAGGAGACCCCAACAGCTCAGACAATCCCCTCATAGCAGAGAGGCCTACTAGAGCTGCAACAGCCACAGCTAAAGAAAAGAAGACTCAGAATGCTTCACCAACAACCACAGGGCCTGTCGCTAAGGTAAGAGAAGCTCCTAAACCTACCCCCTCCTCCAATTTTGAGCATGAGATTCAAAAGATTAGAATTACTCTACCCCTCTCAGAGCTAGTTAAAAATGAAGATTTTAAAAGATCCCTCTCCAAGATGCTACAATCCGAGTCCCCACAGCCCCCCGCTGACTCAGTAAACCTTCAAGATGAGAAGCCAGATGTCATCTTAGGCCCCATGGTAGAAGACAGAGATGACTCATCCCCCCCCCTTCTACACATCCCTGAACATACATGATAAAGTGCTGCATAACTGCCTCATGGATTCAGGGGCTTCCCATAACCTTATGCCAAAAATAGTCATGGAAGAATTAGGACTGGAAGTGACAAGAACTTATCATGATTTATATTCCTTCGATTCAAGGAGAGTGCAGTGCCTAGGAGTCATCAAAGACCTAGTGGTTTCCCTTTTTCAGCTACCCATGAAAAGTGTGGTAATGGATATTGTGGTAGCCGACGTTCCTCCCAAGTTCGGTATGATGTTGTCTAGATCATGGATCAAAAAAATGGGAGGGACACTACAGATGGATCTCACATATGCCACCATTCTGGTCTTTGGAGGGGAACAAAGGAGATTATACAGAGAAGCCCAGCTGGCCTATATTGTCAGTGATGAAGCAGACCCTACCAATCACCCCATCTTTGCACTTGACACCGACTTAGGGTCTAGTTTGCTGCAGATTACAGACACCCCTGAAAGCCCTTTGCTAATCAAAAAACATCCCAGCCCTGACCATCCGATTTCCCCTCAAAGCTCCTCTGTGTGGAAGATGTTTCTTGACAGAGCTTCTTCTAGCGAAGGATTCGGCGTGGGAGTGGTTTTCATATCACCTTGTCAAGAAGTCGTATCCCTGTCATACAAGCTGGAATTCGAAGTAACCAACAATGTGGCAGAGTATGAAGTTCTTGTTCTGGGTATGAGGGCCGCAAAGGAAATGGGAATTGAAGAGATAACAATATTCAGAGATACTGAGTTGATTATTCAACAGATAAGGAATGCTTATCGTACCCATAATCCCTGGCTCAGGAATTATCGGAATGAAGTATGGGACCTTATTGATAATTTCTTCTTGGATTTTAACATTTCTTTCATTCTAAGGGGAGAAATTACATTGGCCGATTCTTTAGCTGTCTCAGCTAGTTTGCTCAAATTTCCTCTGTTGTCTATGATAAAAAATGATGTTGATATAAGATATAGGCCCTCGGTGTCGGACAATTTCAAGCATTGGAAGGTGTTCGAGGATGATTCTGAACTTGAAAGGTTTCTCCAATTAGTGGACGAGTTTTCTGCATTACATATTGACCAAGATCCTGATTTGGAAGGCGACCCTCGTCCTGAGGAATTTTTAAATGAAATCGCTAATCATCAGATATTTCAGTTGCCCAGTAATCACATTCTGAGAGGACTTTTCCCTTTAGAAAGATTGTTCGACAGTAATGATGTGCCGGTAAAGGGCAGGGTCTCAAATGAAGATACCAAGACAACCGAATGCAACATTGGTTCACAGGAAAAGCCCAGGTTTGTCAAATTGTCAAGCAGTTTGACCAGAGAAAAGAAGGCCGAATATACTGAGCTGCTAAAGGAGTTCATTGATGTGTTTGCATGGATGTATGAAGACCTAAAGACCTATGAAACATCTGTTATTGAGCACAAGATCCACTAAAGGAAGAGGCTAAACCATTCAGACAGAAGTTGAGACAAATAAATCCCATGTTGCTACCTGTCATGGAGAAAGAAGTGAAGAAATTGTTAGATGCCCAAATTATTGTCCCTTTGAGATATTCTGAATGGGTGGCCAATTTGGTCCCAGTAAGAAAGAAGAGTGGAGAAATCAGAATCTATGTTGATTTCAGGAATCTTAACAGAAGCTCAAAGAAAGACAATTACCCCCTACCTAAGATGGAACACATACTGCAGAGGGTAATTGGTGCCTCCAGGATATCCATGATCGATGGGTTTTCTGGCTATAATCAGATATCAGTCATGCTTGAGGACAGGGAGAAGACAGCCTTCACGACTCCTTGGGGCACGTTCATGTATGCCAAAATGCCATTTGGGTTGAATGCAAGAGCAACGTTTCAGCGACCTATGGATATAGCATTCATAGGGGAGAAGGACTAGTTTGTGGTAATCTATCTGGATGATATCACAGTCTTCTCCAAGACAAACAAGAAACATTGCTGCCACTTGAGAAAGGTCTTCATGAAGTGTCGGAGGTATGGCTTATTCTTAAACCCCAAGAAATCCTTGTTCACTATGAAGGAGGGGAAGTTGTTAGGCCATATAGTATCAGTGGAGGGAGTAAGGATTGACCCTAGCAGGGTAGAAGCAATTCAGACCCTCTCTCTTCCCACATCTAAGAAAGAGGTTCAGGCATTTTTGGGGAAGATTAATTTTCTGAGGAGATTCGTCTCAAATTTTGCCGAGCTGGTGAAACACATCAGAACCATGCTCAGGAAGGGAAATGAAGTAAAATGGACCATTGAACCCAGGGAATATTTCATCCAAATAAAGAAGGCGTTGACTGAAGCACCTGTGCTAATCAGTCCTGATTATTCCAAAGATTTCCTGATATTTTTTTTGCTTCCTGTGATACAGTAGCGGCAGTTTTGATGCAGAAAAATGATCAAGGGCAAGAGCAACCTATTGCCTTCTACAGCAGGGCATTAAAAGACACAGAACTCTGGTACGAGATCATGGAAAAGCAGGCCTATGCATTGGTGAAAGATCTCAAAGCTTTCAGAGTCTATGTCTTTCACTCAAAGATCATTGCATATGTCCCTTCAGCCTCTGTGACGGACATTCTTATACAGCCCGACATGGATGGGAAAAGAGGAAAGTGGATTGCCAAGATTCTAGAATTTGATCTAGAAATTAAGCCCACCAAGTTGATAAAGGGACAGGGTTTAGCCAAATTGCTAGTTGAATCCAATTGCAAAGCTTTAGGGATTAGTTTCATCAATAAACAAGCTGAGTCATCCAACAGGAATTTTCAGGATGCCTTATCGCTGGCAGAATGTGCCTGGTATCGTGACATTCTGTATTTTCTGCAGGAGTTGAAGCCCCCCGATGGAATGGGAAAAAGTAAAGCGAGGGCTCTTAAGCTCAAGGCGGTCAGGTATTGCCTCATTGACCAAACCTTGTACTGGAAAGACCCTCTAGGGGTATTTCTGAGATGTCTAGACCCGCAGGAGGCCCAGAAAGTTAAGTTTGATTTTCATAGCGGCCTTTACGGAGGTCATCATTTCTGGAATACCATAGCCCACAGGATACTCCGAGCGGGGTATTATTGGCCCACATTGTTCCCCGATGTCTACAGGGAGATCAGAGCGTGCACCAAATGTCAAAATTTCTCGGGAAAGTAGTGGCTCAAATCCCTACCATTGAAACCCATAGTAGCTTCGGCACCTTTTCAGCAGTGGGGGTTAGACTTTATCGGAGAAATTCATCCTCCCTCAAGTGGTCAACACAGATGGATCCTGACTACAATAGATTATTTCACCAAGTGGATAGAAGCTGTCCCCACCAGAAGCGCATCACACAAAGTAATCATCAGCTTCTTGGAGGATATCATAGCCCGATTTGGCTGTCCCAGCAGGATCATCACCGATAATGCTGCTTCATTCAAATCTGAACCTCTAATTAAGTTCTGTGAGCAGTTCCACTCACTAATTCACTCCACCCCCTACTATCCCCGGGGAAATGGTTTAGCGGAATCCTCCAACAAAAGCCTGATAAAGATCATCAAAAGATTGTTAGAGGATAACAAAAGAGCTTGGGATTCAAAGTTGAAATTCGCTCTGTGGTCCAATCGTGTCACGATAATGCTGCTTCTTTCAAATCTGGGCACTTTGCCTTTTCAACTAGTCTACGGAGCAGAGGCAGTTTTCCCTACTTAGCTCGCCTTACCTATGGCGAAGTTCTTTCAAGACTATGAGGGAGAACTAGATCATATGATCAGAAGAATTCATTAGATAGTGGAAGTGCAGCAGATCAGAGAACAAGTGAGGGACGCAGCTTACAGTCATCAGCAAAAGATCAAGCAGGCTTTTGACAGGAGGGTCAGGAAAAAGGAGTTCGAGATCGGGGACTTGGTATTTAAGTGGGACGCACCTAGACAGGATAAAGGCAAGCACAGCAAGTTCAACGCCCTCTGGATCGGCCCCTTTAAAATCTCTGAGATTTTCTCCAACAACACCTATGGGTTGCAGGATCTAGAGGGTGAAGAGATTTTCAATGGCCCAGTGAATGGGCATTTTATAAAAAAATGTTTTATTTGAGCCTTTCACGGCTCCTCTGTTTGTAAATATTGTCTTTTACTTTTGTGTTTACTTTCTTTGTATGTTTTCGGCTTAATAAATGACTCCATAGCCCAACAGCAAGGCGCTGAAGCTGCAGAATGAGTTCTTAGAGAATTTCAGGGACGACTCTATCCCCGGTGGAGCCTAATGTTAGCGATATTTCCTGTCCCGGGGCTAGGCGTACCCAGGTCTGCAGTTGCACGAGAAGCACCTGAGCATATCACAAGAGGAGCTCAATTTTTGTAGCAGCAAGTAAAGCAAGCGAGCGGGCAAAGTTTTGTCTTCAGCAGTCGGGAACCATTCTTAAAGAAAATCGACGGTCCGAATCTTACAGAGGAGATCGACGAAATCCTGTCAGCCGTTAGATCTCGAGAAGTTGCGTCGGGATTAAGCCCTAGTGTGCGGAGGAGAGTCGGGGTTCAGTTCATCGGGGAATCGGAGTTTTCAAAGACAAGAAATTCTTGCATATAGGAATCTCGATCCGTGATTTCCCAACTGGATCAAAGCCATCTGACAGGAGGGACACGTGGCGAGAGATCCCACAGAGTCAGAAATCGGGGAACTGAAAGTCCCGTGCGCATGACAATGGAAATCGCGATATCCTGATACGCGATTTCCCGACGGAGTTAAGGACCGTAGTGGAATACAGGTGGCAAGCTTACGCGGTGGGGAGCAGACCATTGACAGGACAACAGCCATGAGCCATCGATTTTCAAGGAATCATGATTCCGGAGGATGCGTGCTCGTTGACATCGCAAACCGCGAAACCCCGATAGAGGGTATGGTCGAGGGCACATGGTAGCGGTCATATGGACCATGGTCTAACCAAGAGAGCTCATCGGGAAATTTGAAGCTGAAGGCCTGATAGGAGGGTAAGGCCACGGTTGTGGAGGCGTGGTCATATGCATCAGGAGTTATGCTCAGGAGGGCTCACGCATGAAAGGTGCTCATTGAAAATCGGGGATTGGGGAGGTAAGGGTTTATAGACAGCAAGAACTCTGAAACCCCGAACCCCGATACAGGGTCGAGGATAGCCACAGTCAGGTGATGAAGGTCGTAAAGGGATTAGAAAGGACCTGTGGATCGGGTTGTTGTAGCAATGATTCCCGAGGGAATCCAAGGAGCCGCTTCGGCTCAGAAGAGGGGATTTAAAACGATCCTGAAAACGGGAAGGCACGGTGAGGTCCAAGGTACCGATTTAATGTGAGCTAATTCCTAGTACTGGCTGGAGATTAATGGAGAAAAGAAAGGATGGCTCAAAACTCACATCACTCATTTATTGTAGAGTATGGGGATCTCAGCTGAAAGTCTACCTAGAAGGATCCCCTGTACTGGTTCTCTTCAGGAAGGCCATGCCGAGTCTTAAACTCGCCAGAGGAACCTGCACACGCCTAGTCAACATTCAAAGGACTTAGTTACCCCCTGGCGTGAGCCATGCTGAATTAAAGAGGCACGTGACAGGGGAACAGAGGACTGATCTGATTGAGAGGACGTAATCCATTGAAAGTTCTGAGACGCCTCTGCCAGGCGAAAGGAAGGAAAGAGTATATGTAGGCATTTTTGCCATTTTGTAAAGGATTGATGGTAGAACAGAGCTCCCTACTGTAAAGTTTAACAGACATCCTAGTTTGTTGGATATGCATCTGTATTTGAGATATCTTATTTTATGACAGACAGTTTTTCTCGTTCCATCTAATTTTCGTCTCATGCTTAGAGAGTTCGTGATTGACTGAGTCGCACGAATTAGTGCAGTTTTGTTATGATAAATGATTTATCGTTGCATTATTGTATTCTCTGGTGTTTTGTATTCAAGTGCAAGAAGACCTTGTGTTTGGATGCCTTCTTCTACAGTCTGTTAGGAACCTGTCGTTTGTAATATACCTTCACACTCTTTCCATATAAGTCTTCTGCCTGTCCACCCTTTACTACAACTCACTGTCTGAAGTTTATATAAGACCTCACTCACCTATGCATGCCTGGCCTAGTTTGGATGTGGATGATATCGTTTTGAGTTGGCTTCCATTCGGTCACCCCATCTATAAACAAACCGTGACATAAAACTGATGGGCGTCGGGCTCTTCTCCTGATAGCAATCCAGGAGTGACTTCCATCACCAACAAGATGAATATATTCTGACACCAATATTATTAGTTGTCGGATGAGAATTGTCAATCACAAGGATCGACGGCCTAACATATGCAATGGGACTAGCACATGCAAAGGACAACTGATCGATCGTCACAATCTTCCCATCGTGAGGAAAACAAAGAGTTTGGAAGACGGATGATACAATTGCAATTATAGCATAAGGCCAATTGTGTCCTAGTAACAATTTATAGTTAAGGGGTGCATCAACCAACTCGACATCCACCTCTACCGTCTTCCCAACTAACTAGATCGGAAAGGCACGAAGAATACCATGAGGGCGGAAGGAACAAATGTCAAAAGCATTCAACATGGTCGGAGACTGAGATAGGGTCAGAGAGCCAAGGGATTTTCAACAGATCAAGGACATCACACATGTTGCAGTGCCTTCATCAACAAAAATATGCTTGATGGAATGATTTGAGTAACCCACATGGATTTGGAATTCCACATGGTAACAAAAGTGAGGCTTCAAATCTGTGACATCAAACTTGATAACTTTCGAGCCATAACGATCTAGATCTCCTAACATAGATAGCAAGGAATTCCTCTGTGAAGGGAACATCTAAAGTACCTCTAGAGCGGACATCACATAAGGGGTTTGACCCAGGTCCTCAACAATAGAGTAATTCTAGGCGGCTCTAGAATTAGGATTGTGGGTAGAGCGCTTAGGTACTCCTTTCAGAATACAAGGCGGTGGCTCTAGTTTTTCGATCTATAAGGGCGTCTATGGAGGAGGGCGAGACTCTAGACCAGGTACATTCTATGGAGAATTGTAATCATGAGACCGAGTGGCTACATTAACCTCAAATTTAACCATATTGATGCATAAATGGTCACCGTCTTGCGTCGATGGGTTTTAAATCCCACTCACCACATTTTTGGCATTCAAAGAGCTCGAGGCCAAGTGTTGGTTATGTGGAAAAGGATTAGTCAGTACAGCGGGCGGTAGAGATAAAAGCCTCGCAGCTTCCGAAAGTTTGGGGCATAAATGGGTAAGGTGATCGTCTGTAAAAAGCTTACAGGGAAACTTCACCTTCCGCCTTTCTTTCTTTCCCTCACCAACATTATTATTCATCTTCTGATTATTACCATTGTCCTTGGGTTTATTATTATTCTTCCCACCCCTACGATTATTATTAAGTCATTTCTTCTTATTCCCTTCTGGTTGATGGTTACCATTCAGGCCGGTCGACGATTTCATAGAACGTACATCCTCCGACTGAGTGGGATTGGAGGACACAGATGAATATGGACCTCCTACAGGTTGTTTTAGAGACAATTCTTTCAAATGGCTTGTCACCGATTCAGCGGATTTCACATTAACGAAGCCCACAATGCCATCAACATGAGGCCTGGGCTTTTGTGTAGGGTCATAGTTTGACCTTAGTGCATCAGGAAGAATGTTGTAGAACATCCTATACTAAGCATATATAAGATATAAGTATTGGGATTTAAAAATTTCTTCTTTCTCAAAAGTAACCCCACATGTAGAAACATCCTTCGAAATATAAGAAGGCAAGAGAGATTTAAGTAACCACTCTAGCAAAGATTATGGGGGTATGTAGGCCTTGATCAACCTCTTCCATCTACGCCACTCTTGGATGTGATCCAAGATATGAGTGGCCCTGTCCTGACAAAAGGTCAACAGAAGTTCAATGCCAACATCATAATGAACCAACAATTGGAAGTGGTTGAGGAAGACTAAAACCAACTGATTAAAAGTTAAATATCCCCCCTCGGTAGCTCGATATACCATTTAGTGGTGAGCCCCATGAGGGTGTGTTGAAACAATATTAACTGAATAGAATTGTCATCAAGGGAATTCGAAGAGCACCAAAGGTGAAAAGTGGTAATGTGATCACCAAGATCCTCACCAGTTCTTCCCTCAAATTTTGGAATATCCGAAGGAATCTTAGTGGGGAAAAAGGGCCATGATGGATCATGACACACAAGGTCATTCATTAACTTAGACAAGTCTGGAAGATTGAGCGTGGCCAAAAAAGGGATATGGGGTTGCGACATCTGGCCCTAAGATCCCTAGAAAGATTGTGGTTGGCGAATCAAATCCCATCCAGGGTTCTGGTAAGCACCATGGCCCTGTCTGGGATTATAATACCCTCCTCCAAAATGATTCATCAGGGGTTGGTTGGGCACCATTCTGGTAGGAATGTTCTAATGAGGATTGTAAAAAATTCCCCCAACCGGAGTGGCTCTAGGTTGGGGGGATTCCCAAGGTATGAAACTAACCTCCTATGGGTGTGAATCTGGAGGATAAAGGTGGATTCGTCATGCCAAACGTGTTGGTCAAAATTGGTACCGAGGAGGTGGGTGTAAAATATGGAATGTGAGTAATAGCTTGTCCTAAAGGTTGGTTACTCCATCCAGAAGCAATAGGATTAGACCCAGGATTAAGAGGAGGAGCACCTCCAACAATAGGAGTCATTTGAGGGACATGATTGCCACCAAAAGAGAATGGAGTGTGTGGAGGAGTTGTGCCCCCAAGTCCAATGCTAGTATTCGTACCAGCCATTGGGATGGAGTTTGAAAACAACGATGTGAAGTTCGGAATACCATAGGAAAAAGGACTAGAGGCTATAGGGATGGACTGAACATTATATCCTGGTGAGTGACAAAGAGACCCAAAAGGGTTCCTGGCTATAGGTTGAGTATTCACTATAGGATGGGAAGTGGTGATGATAGGCACCTTTGACACTACAACCATTTTGGTTGAAGGTGTCGAAGGGGTATCATTAACTATAGTAGGTATGGGATTATAAGGACTCCCAGTATCATGTTGACTCGATTCAATACTCATCCTTGTATGATCACAAGTCCGATAAGTGGAGGTGTGTTTACCATGTTTGGTAACTTTATGCCTTTTAGAAGGAAAAGACTCAAAATGTGGTGGTAACTGTAACAAGCGGCGAGACCTATGGGGAAGTTGGTCTGGCTCCACGATGACTCAAGACTCGTGATATAAAAAAAAATTCTACGGCCAACTAGTAATCAAAGAGAACACCAAAAATAATCAAACGACCAATATGCACACAAACAGGATAAAGTGGTTGAAAGAGGCATCCCTCTATAAAGTAGGTATGCCTCGCCCAAGAGGGGCCTAAGAATCCTCTGCTAAATATTAGAGGTATCATAATCAGTTATAAGGTCCCTCGTGGGCTTAACAACCAGTCGGTCAGATCCCCCCAAAGAGGTAATCCTCCATAAAGGTTATGTTCTTTCTAACCCTTATCTGACCCAGGGTACCTACATAATAACCCCTGCAAGTAACCTATGTGATACCTAAGTCAAGAAATTAAGAAACCATGGTATAACCAATGCACAGGCAAACAATCATAATTCGGGTCCACCGTATGGGCAGGGTAACAAATCCTGAAACCTTGAAAGCACTGCCTCTCACAGAGGTAAGGGTACTAGCAATATCCCCATATATGAATAGATCCCCAGAAATATATCTGATGCTAAGAAGGTATCAGGGGGATATCCCTTCAACCAACATCATGCGACCTCGTGCTTAAATCCGGACCCTCCTGATATTACCAATTATACAATGGATTTCTCCACTCCCTTAGTCAGACACATATGTTGATTTAATATCCTTGGAGAAGTTTACTCACAAAATCCTATTCCAAGGCTCTAAATCCTAAGCTAGTTTGCGCACCCTAGAAAAATAAAATCGTTACTAATCAATTTTAAATTATAGTGATACTTTTAGTGGCCTTGCTTACTCAAAAAGGTGTCGTCGTGAAACTAGTGATGTTATGACTCAACAAGTAAAATAAATTAATATGAATTCAATGCAAAGTCCTAACTTCAATTCCTAATAAATGATATGCTTTTCAAAGTGAAATTCTCAATTCAGTTATGCAATTCTAAAATAAAATGCAATCTTTCTTTACATGTGCTAAGATCAATGATAAAGACTCAAAAGACCAAATGCCAACAATGTAAAATACCTAATATTTTTGTATTTTCAATATAAAGGAATGAAAATGCGCGGACTGGACAACATCTTGATATAAAAACTCTATTGTATGTAAAAAAACCAAACCAAGTAGGAAATCAAGGAGAAAACACCCAGCCCAAGATGCAAGGAAAATAAAATGAAAAGGATGATGAGAAAGGCATCGCCCAAAAATTCAAACAAAGAAAGGTTTCATGTCACTCCACAGACACTTAACAGTCATAACAGAGACCCAAGAAGACTCAACAATCATCAAAACCTACCTAGCAACCATAAAACCCAGCAACCAAGCAACAAAGGGTGATGTACACGACTGTTCAAGGGAAAAGCACGTATATACACTTCTTGCAGAAGGACAATATGTGTATGTACGTGATTGTTAGGAAAAAACCTACGTATATGTGTCAAAGCATAGCTAGGCTAATAAACTCAGTCCCAGAATGAACAGAGGCTATCAAGAAGTCATACGATAAGAAACTAAATATAAATGAGAGCAACCTAAGGAGAAAAACACTCCAAACCCCAAAAAATAAGATTATATCCCTAGTATGGTCGCCATTTCTATTACAGGGAAAATCTCTCTATGGCTAGGGGTAACCACAACAGATGGAAATGACTGCAAAAATCAACTCTAATCTCAGGTATGCTATATAAAAAAATATGCTAGAAAGACAAGATAAAAGGCCTACCTCGTCCAAACGTTCGATGAAGTCCATCGTTGAGCACTTGACCCAAATAAATACACCTGCAACTTGTCCTCAACAACCAAGAAACGCAAGAATATGGTGATAATATACAATGTTAGCACATTCAATAGAATAATCCATCAACATTCATAACAAATACGCCCATGGAATAAAAATTCAAATATTTTCAAGATATTAATTGGATGAGAAAAGAGTATTTCTATTAAAGTGTTATCAGCAGAGGTGAATGAATTACAAACTTCCGTGTCGGCATGGTTCGAAACCAAGAAACTAAGTTCCTTCCATCTAGGCCTCCACCACTTCAATCCTTCACCAAAGGCAAGCTCAATATGAACAAGTAGGGAAGAGATTGGGGGATGAACAATGTGTTCAGACTTAAAAGGACAAAGGGATGCAGACTCAATATGAATTGAATAATTTCTCCAGAGTAACTTTACTCTCAAAGTTGAATTCTTCTCCTCTTTTCCATAGCTCGTATTTGGCCAATTTGTAGCCTTCAAGTAGAACTAAAGGGTTCATTCTAAACATTTTCAGTATATGGAAGGCCAAGGATCATAGATCTCGTGACGTGACATGGAAACCCTACACCATTTTTTAATTTTGGGAACAAACCCCGATGTACACGGGATGTAGTGGTGCACCCTATGTGTACAAATGTTGTACTATAGGTAGGGCGCGTATATGTGGAAAAATAATGTTTTTATCTCTGGGATATGAAAAAAGGGACTTCAAGTTTGCATAGGGAAATGGAAAAAGGCCTTATGTGCAAGTTTTCATAGGGTGAGGCAAATATTGCTATAACAAGCATCGATATTAAAATTCCCTTACAAGGATGAAAACTTCTTGGTATGCACCGACGCATCCAAGGAAGGCTTAGGCGGAGTCTTGATGCAAGACAATCGACTGATCGCTTACATCTCGAGAAAGTTAAGAAAGAATAAGGATAAATATGCGACACACAATCTGGAGTTATTAGCCATTGTGTATGCCGTGAGAGTATGGAGGCACTACCAATTTGGATGAAATTTTGAACTGAAAACAGACCACTATGGTTTGCAACACCTTTTACGCAAGTGACTTGAACGCACGGCAAGGGCACTGGTCAAAAATTATTAGCAAGTATGACTTTGAGCTTTACCTACATACAAGGAATAGTGAAAAAAATGGTAGATGTGTGAGTCGGAGACCACGCATATTTTCGGTGATACCTCTTTAGACGAATCTTCATGAAATGATTCTAACTACGTGACGATGATTGGTATAAAGAAGTTAAGGAACTCTATTGGAAAAGACACCATGTTGGTACCAAATTTGAGAGATATACTGTGGAAAACGACAGATCTTTGAGATATATTAATCGGATTTACTTATCGTCCAATGACGATTTGAGAAGTTTTGATCTTATACGAAGCTCATAGAGCAGTGTACATGGCTCATCTAAGAGTCATGCAGATGAGGAAAAACATTAAGCCCTTATTCTTCTGGAAGGGATAAAGGAGGACATTGTCAGTTGTGTGGTGGGATGTATATAAGGTTGGTAAGTGAAGGTTGAACATAGACATCCGGCAGGATTGCTACTACCACACGTTATTCCAGAATCGAAATAGGAGGTCATTTCGATGGAATTCATTGTGGAAATTGTCACTGACAGCAAGGAGGCACGACTCAATTTTCGTTATAGTTGACACTCTGACGAAGAGTTCAAATTTTGTCCTTGTGCATATGACGCATCAGGCGCCAGGTATAGATAGCTTTTATATCAGCAAGATTTTGATACTGCCATACGTACCAAAAGATTCATATCCAATAAGGGAATCGATGTTTGCAAGACAATTTTGGACGAGTTTCCTAAGAGGCCTTGGGAAGACTACTGAAATTTAGTACAACATGTCCCTGAGATAGACAGGATGACCAAAGGAAAAAACCAAATTTGGAATATTGTATTGCATATGTGTGTGTTGGACCAACAGAAACGTTGGGAATAGTTCTTGTCGTTGGTCGATTTTGTGTGAAACAACAGCCATCAAGGTACCATTAATATGGCACCGTTGAGTTTCTCTATGGGAGACCACGTCAGACACCTTTGAGCTAGGACAGAATCAAGGATGGGGTCCTAGTATGACCAAAAGCGATCCAGGAAATGGAAGAACAAGTAAAAACAATAAGAAAAAGGGTTGGAAGAAACGCAAGATTGGTAGAAAGTTTTTGACAATGCGCATCGCGTGACCATAATTGTGAAGGGCCTAATGGCTACCTGTGCCTCATTGTTTGAGGCATATGCATGATGTTTATATTGTATATGTGTGCAAATTTAGGTCAGTGATCCTACACATGTGATTGACTTGAGTTCTTGGCGGATGTTGGGCGAGGGTGCGCTCATGGCGGAGCCAATCTGCATTTTGGACCATCGCATTCAACAACTACGGTAGCAAACTGTCGACCAGGTCAAGAATTAGTGGGACGATTATAGTCCACACTCGACTACCTGGGAGGACGCATATGATATGCATCAACAGTTTCCATTTTTGTTGATAGCTAGACATTTAGATATTGTCAGATACTTTATTTCTTCACTTGTGTACTGTGAAACTTTGGGACGAAGTTTAAAACAATAGGGGGTGTATGTAACATCCCTCTCTTGTGTGCACCTAAAGTGACTTATTATTTGAGGACACTTGTGTGCAAGTGATCCGGTTCATTATATGATTTTCTGCTTTGCTTATTGATTTTGATGATGATATTGTGGATTATGATGTTATGTTATGTTATTTATGCATAGACAGGTGCTATTGACTGGTTTCTCCTGAGTTAGCAGGACCATTGAATGTTTAAGGATGTTGATGGCATCGATGGACCTCCTAGGACTCTGGATTGAGTCAAGGAGTGGACTGTATATGGTTTGGGTATTCCTGTTATTGCATATGTGACATACGACTGGGTATGTTATGATGTTGTTTATGGATCATTGACATGTTTCGGTGATGGATGCAGGATGACAGTTGCTTTCTAATCGGAATCACATTAGGAGTAAAGGGGCCATGCACAACAACCAGATATGTTGAGGGAGAGGTGTTGCAGCATCCCTGCCACATCCTACTATCACTCCCACTGTGGCTCGAACTGTAGGTTAATGATTACCTAGTTCGAGAGATCCACGATGTCGTGAGGGCAGACTGAGATAGTCACTCACGAAGATTCTAAGGGGCGCGCAATAGGGAAGGGTCTTTATTCATTAGAGGCCCTTAGTCTCCCACAAGGTTTTTTTACTCCATGGTTTAGACAACTACCAAAATCAATCAAAAGGCGAGTGGCACCGTTGGAGCACATAGTGAGTCTTGAAGGGCACGTCGCATAAATGAAACTTGAATGAAGGCAAGTGGCACCCTTGGAGCACTTAGTGCATCTTGAAGGGAATGCCATGGTTTTTAACACTGGCGAGTCAATGAACCTAGGTACATAGAAAGTAATATCTCATTTTGACTTGGTTAGCCTTAAAATAAATGTGTTATGAGTAAAGTTTAACAACTATAAAATTATTCCTTAAAAATTAATAAAAGGGGGATGAAGAAAAATGTGGGGAAAAAATTTAATTTAAATTTAAAAGAGGATTAAATTATTTTAAAAGATTAACTGTTGTTTGTGTGCAAAACTTGCTAAATTCGAACTTAGACAAAAAGGGGAAATTAATTGCAAAAGGAATGTGGAACATAGAAGGAATCTAGTATAGAGAACTTTCATAAAAATGAACTCAACTAAGATTTAAGAAAGGCATCAGTCATTAAGGGAATGGGAGGGAATAAAGGGACATCGAGGAGCATTTTTAGGAATGCTTTTAGGTGGGTGAGGGAAATTGGCAAATTAATTTAATTAATTAAATGAATTTCTGGTGCAACTAAGGGATCGGGTGACAAGTGTACGGGGAAGAATTTTCCTAATAAAAATTTAACAAAAATAATTTAATGTGCATTTTGGCAACTGATCACTAAGAGAAATCTATAAAAGAAATGGCAGATGAGGTTAATGGGGATGACCAGTATACGTAAGGTTATGTTGTTGGATTTTTCTTGACTGATTTTTGTTGTGGGAGTTTGTATACCCAGCTCGAATAGAGAGTGGTAGCTTGACCTTGCGAGGCGAGATGGGAGCTAGCTTTTCTCTAGTTTGTGTGTGTGGCCCCTTTGCGGCTCGGGGGGCTCAAGGAGAAGAAGAGTACCCCTAGCATTGGCTAGAAGGTACCGGTGAAGTCTCAATGATTAGAAAGTGGAGGACGCAAGAAACACCAGCTGCCGAGGATCTTCCCAACCCATCTTCGTCATCGGTTAAAGGTATGTCATTTAAGTTTGAATCACATTTGGATTTAGTTATCATAATTGTTTTTGCGCATAACATTACAATTGTATTTGGTTGGGTATCGTATTTGGTTGGGTATCGATTGAAGGCCTTGCCGCTAGCTAAGGTTGTTGTCTTGTTTCATTTTACATTATGTTTATTCGGTACCAATAATAAGAAGGGGATATTACAACCCACATGTGCAGTTACGTGAGTACAATAGGGTTCTGATTTAGTAGGTAAACTTCATGGAGTAAATTTGCATTCTGCTCATTGTTACAGCAAGATGATTCTTAGAAATATGTTCATCAATCAAAGTTCTTCTTCTTTGGTTGATCAAACCAATGAATGGTTTCCTCACTAAGTTTAAAAATTTGTGGATCGATTTTCCTATGGTGATTGTCTCCATCAGAACGTGATCTTCGCCAGTCACTGATGAGTCTGCCTACAACCTACTCACACGTCGGATTAATCCTTACCCAGAATTTGTTTAGGTGTGCCTATGAGGCTTAGCATTTTCCTAGGACGGTTTTTTGTGGAAACCCTCTTCATCATTGTCTTGGATTTGTATGCCAAGGATGAGGTTTCTAGCTCTTGACTTTCTGATTTCCATGTAGGAATGGAGGTCTCTCCCTTGACGAGCCCTAGAGTTTCACTTCGCTAGCTAGTTCATATTACCTCCCGATGGATTTATATGTTAGTTTTAGCTCGATTCTAAAATATGCGGAATGAAAACTTCTTCAAAAGAATCAAAATTTAGATGCCAAATGGATCATACCTCAGGCCATTGATGCTGCTTGAGTTTGACTAATTGTTGTAGAAGTTTTCCCAGTTCCACACTAATTTTTCTTTCGGTATGGCACTTCCAAGCTCTGCTCACTCTGATTGATGGTGTAAGACTGAAGGGAAATTGAATGAATTAAGCAAGCTTGGGGACCAAATAGAAGTCTTTATAGCCAAGCTTCTATTGGCTATGTGTTAATTGTTCCACATTAATTTAGTTAGAGAACCGTAGATGGAGTAATGGACCATTCCAAAATCTCCCAACAAGAAAATGGTTCTGGTTGGTTTCCGAACGAGCTATGGCAGTTGAATACAGTTCGGGTTGGTTTTCGAATGAACTGTCGGCAGTTCAATATAGTTAAGGGAGCAGCAGTTCAATACAGTTAAGGCAGTTCTGGTTGGTCGAACGAGCTGACGGGATGACAGCGGTTAAGGGAGCTTACATTCTCCCACTTGGTCCATACTTCCAATCTTAATGTCTCATCTTAAAACCTATTGATAATCTGTATTAAGTAATAGATACATGAATCATGGCAATAAGTCCTCTTATGA